>OX465290.1:48448865-48616365 GCA_949987695.1 Merzomyia westermanni
AATTGCTGATTTCAACTAACAAGTTTAACTTTAAAAACCTGAGTGTTAGAATTGACTTTGTCTATTATTAAGGGCGACAAAACTTAAGCACCGAAATTCGCTCCAAAATAGTTTACTCATAAAAATCCTAAGTATAAGTTCTAAAATTTTTAGTCCTTTTTATTCAGGAATAATACATATTAAGTATTATAAATTTGAATAAATAAAAGCAGCTTAACAGCTCATCGAAAAATATGTTGTGCAAAGAATCCGATGAACTCAAAAAGTGCAGAGACAAAAATAAAGAACCATCAAATATCTATGGGACAAACACGGTTTTTATAGGTTTTTCCTTGGCATATCCGCGGCTCTTTATCTTGTCGGCATTGGGTGTATTATTTAAGTAAAATGTCTCAGGAAATAATTTTCCACGCCTGCTCAATTTCTCCGAATAGAGAGTCTTTGTTGTAGCATTTTTCCTCCGGATTTTTAGGATCTATCATTTTCTATATATTCTCTGTTCATTTAAATAGCTCAGGCCGCGACAAAACGTTAACATTATTAGCCATAAAAAATTTGTTTGAAGCAGATCGCTACATGTTTTGACAGAATGTCTCCTGGGAACAAGCTTCAGAGCTTTTTAGTATTTAAGAAACCTTTTATTTGTGATAAAATCAGACTACTCGTCGTACTGTACTACTCTTATTTGGGTGGAATCTTAAAAGCCCTTATTTTTCTTCTATCTAATATCATACCGGTTTCAAACCTCCGAAATGGTCCTGCAAGTTGAATGGAAAAACGTTTGTTGGATAAGGCCTCGAAAAATATCAAAACATTTTGAAATATTATTTCCTGATTTCGTTTGAGTAAAATTCTTTCGCGAAGTACCACGAAATAATTATTTTGCAGCAAATCTTATTGTAAACCGTTCTTGGAAATGTTTCGAAATATATCGGGGTGATTATTGTGGCTCACGGTTACCCCGATTTTATGTTTTTTACAACACATTTAAGGAAAAACAAGACCTACCCTGTTGATACTTTAGTTTTGTCGCAAAAATTATTTAGTTATCCTGAAAAGGGAAATACATTTTTTTTTTATGAAACATGAAAACAGTTTTTTTGTTTCATATTTCAAATGACTAATATCAAAATCAAAAATTAAAATAAAATCATCAAAAAAAAAAAAAAAAAAAACAAATACAAAATTTAAACCCTGCCGTACAGTGTGCTTGTGTGTGTAAAATTTCATGCTTATATTTAGGATAACAAAGCATTGCCATCGTTGACAATTAAATGCCTAAGCGAATTTTTCCGTTGCTTTGTTGTTGTATGCATTACCGGGCATTGTCCTTCATCTCTACTAATGAAAGTCGCTTGCGGATGCTTAAAAGTTTGACCAAACTGAAATTGACGCAAAAAGAGTCTGCTAAATTCGCCATGCAAATATTCGGATTGTCTGGGTTTATTCTGAACTTCCATTTCCTCTTCAGCGACTTGTGATAGTTTAGCTTATTTGATGTATTTCGCAGAAGTGGAAGAAACGGATGATTCAAGGAAGGAAAAAAACTAAAAGCGCTTTTTGAAATAACAGGTGGCGCAAAAGTAAGCTTCCGATGTTCAGCATATCGGTTGTGGCACGTGCAGTGTGTGCTGTTGCACCGTCTTGTTGGAACCACATGTTTTCCAATCCCAATTCATCAAGTTGCGGCAAAAAGAACTCGTTGATCATTGCTCTGTAGCGCTCACCATTCACAGTAACCGTTTGGCCCCGACCGATTATTGGTCAAATAAATAGTCAGCAATATTCCGCGTTCTGGAGCAGTGTAGCGTAACATTGTTTATTAACGTGTATTTCGCATTTGTTTACTACACAAATGTCAAAGCAGAACTGACTTTAGGGGCCAATCGCAAAATTTATAGCATTTTCTGATAGGAGGATGACTTTTGCGCGACCCTGTATAAAAATATATACATATGTGGCAATTAGCGAGAAAAGCCAAACTTCAAATAGGACAAAAATAAGATATTACTAGCATTGTGTTCTATGTACAAAATCTCTTATCAAACAAATTTTCACGGCTTTTGCTGGATTTTATAGACAAGAAACCATTCCATACATTTACACCTCAAAGCGCTCGACTGAGAAATTAAAAAAAAATACTTTTTTCTTTTGCCTTATTGTCACAGATATATTTTTCTAAATGACAGAATTTTATGGGCTGTTGATAAAAATTATAAGGCTTGTTGATTGAAAATATGTCATAATCTTCGATATTTTTTTAGCTTTTCTCAGATGCGGGCAAAGTGCAGATCACAAATTATATACGACACTTTAATTACTCTATAAGAGAAATATTATAACTGATTAAATATTATAACTGCTGTAGTTGGAAAACTCACGATATAACACCAAAAGCAAAATATCCCCGCAATATTAAGCACTCTAGAATTCATCCATTTGGTCTACTAACCCACGGGGCGTATGAGTAATGTGCTTTTCAGTGGCTTTATAGTCACAGCGTACTAAAATCCCACAACGGCAAATATTTCCACGACTATGTGTGTTTGCTACTATTCAATCATAGCCTTTGTAACACACGCACATCAGTTACTAATACTAATTTAATATCTGTTTGAGTATTCAATTACACACATACATAAGTAAATATGTAAAAGCACATTTAGCTATAAAGTGGTGCATGCCCGAGTGATTTATTACAGCTTTAGGTTTGTTCTTTAATTATTAGAGAAGAGCAAACATTATCCATTCTATTGATTGTTGTATATGAGTAAATGAGTAAATGGAATGTGTGATGAGGCATATTATTGGATTATAAATAATGACCCATTTGGTTGCTATTTCCAAATCATTTCGGATATGACATTAAATATTGAAAGAGCTGCACCTAAATTATTTAATTTTTGTTGTTACCAAAAGAGCAAATTCATGCGAATAAGAAAAGTATAATTACATAATTAATAACAAAGTTCATGGTCATTTTATATAATTTAGTAAAACATGCTTTCTGAATGCGATTATGTGCAGCGAGCTTTTATTCGAACTGATTAATAACTAAATTTGGCTTAATTAAAAAAAAAATGATCAAAGGAAAGAAAAGCAAAGTTCTCAAATCGCTTTAAAGGAAAAGCACAGTAACGAAAGGAGCCGTGAAATAAAATAAAATAAAATAAAATAAAATAAAATAAAATAAAACAAAATAAGATAAAGCAACATAAAATAAAATTAAAAAAAAAATTAAAAAAAATTAAATGAAAAAAATAAAAACATGAAATATATTAAAATAAAACAAAATAAAATAGAATAAAATAAAATAAAAATAGAATAACATAAAAAAAAAATAATAAAATAAAATAAAAGAAAGAGTAAAATAAAAATTAAATTAAATAAAGTAAAAAAAATAAAGTAAATTTAACAAAAAAAGAATAAATAAAATAAAATAAAATAAAATAAAAGAAAATAAAATAAAATAAAATGAAATGAAATGAAATGATATATAATAAAATGAAATAAAATAAAACAAAACAAAATAAAATAAAATAAAACAAAACAATATAAGTTTAAATAAAATAAAATAACATAATATGAAATAAAGTAAAATAAAATAAGATAAGACAAAATAAAATCAAATAGAGTAAAATAAAATTAAAAAAAAAAAAAAAATTTTATAAAATAAAATTAAATAAAAAAATGAAAAATAAATTAAAATAAAAAAAAATTGAGTAAAATAAAATAAAATAAGCTAAAGTAAAAAAATAAAATTAAATAACCTATTTTAAAATAAAATAAAATAAACTAAACTAAAGTTAAATAAACAAAAATAAAATAGTATAAAATAAAATAAAATAAAATAAAACAAAACAAAATAAAATAAAATAAAAAATAAAAAAATAGAATAAAATAAAAATAGAATAAAATAAAAAAAATTTAATAAAATAAAATAGAAGCAAAAGTAAAATAAAAATTAATTTAAATAAAGTAAAAAAAGTAAAGTAAAATTAAATAAAATAAAATCAAATAAAATAAAATAAAGTAAAATAAAATAAAATAAAATAAAATAAAATGAAATATAATAAAATAAAATAAAATAAAATAAAATAAAATAAAACAAAACAAAACAATAAAAAATTAAGCAAAATAAAATTAAATAACATAATATGAAATAAAGTAAAATAAAATAAGATTAAACAAAATAAGATCAAATAAAATAAAATATAATAAAATAAAATAAAACTAAATTAAATAAAATAAAATAAAATAAAACAAAACAAAATAAAATAAAATAAAACAAAAAATAAAAAAATAGAACAAAATAAAAATAGAATAAAATAAAAACAATTAAATAAAATAAAATGAAAGAAAAAGTAAAATAAAAATTAATTTAAATAAAGTAAAAAAAGTAAAGTAAAATTAAATAAAATAAAATAAAATGAAACATAATAAAATAAAATAAAATAAAGCAAAATAAAATAAAATAAAACAAAATAAAATAAAATAAAATAAAATAAAATAAAATAAAATAAAATAAAATAAAATAAAATAAAATAAAATAAAATAAAATAAAATAAAATAAAATAAAATAAAATAAATAAAATAAAATAAAATAAAACAAAACAAAACAAAACAATATAAAATTAAGCAAAATAAAATTAAATGTCATAATATGAAATAAAGTAAAATAAAATAAGATTAAACAAAATAAGATCAAATAAAATAAAATATAATAAAATAAAATAAAATTAAATTAAATTAAATTAAATAAAATAAAATAAAACAAAACAAAATAAAATAAAATAAAATAAAATAAAATAAAAAATATAAAAATAGAACAAAATAAAAATAGAATAAAATAAAAACAATTAAATAAAATAAAATGAAAGAAAAAGTAAAATAAAAATTAATTTAAACAAAGTAAAAAAAGTAAAGTTAAATTAAATAAAATAAAATAAAATAAAATAAAATATAGTAAAATAAAATAAAATAAAATAAAATAAAATAAAATAAAATAAAATGAAATGAAATAAAATGAAATTAAATATAATAAAATAGAATAAAATAAAAACAAAAAAATAGAATAAAATAAAATAAAATAAAATAAAATAAATAAAATAAAATAAAACAAAAATAGAATAAAATAAAATAAAATTAAATTAAATAAAATAAAAAAAAACAAAACAAAAAAAATAAAATAAAATAAAAAAATTGAATAAAATAAAAATAGAATAAAATAAAATTAAATTAAATTAAATTAAATTAAATAAAATAAAACAAAACAAAAAAAATAAAATAAAATAAAATAAAATAAAAAAATAGAATAAAATATAAATAGAATAAAATAAAAACAATTAAATAAAATAAAATAAAATAAAATGAAATGAAATAAAATGAAATGAAATATAATAAAATAAAATAAAATAAAAAACAAAAAAATAGAATAAAATAAAATAAAATAAAATAAAATTAAATAAAATAAAATAAAATAAATTAAAATAAAATAAAATAAAATAATATAAAATAAAATAAAATAAAATACAATAAAATAAAATAAGATAAAATAAAATGAAATAAAACAAAACAAAACAATATAAAATCAAACAAAATAAAATAAAATAACATAATATGAAATAAAGTAAAATAAAATAAGATTAAACAAAATAAAATAAAATAAAATAAAATATAATAAAATAAAATAAAATAAAATAGAATAAAATAAAATAACAAAAATAAAATAAAACAAAACAAAACAATATAAAATCAAACAAAATAAAATTTAATAACATAATATGAAATAAAGTAAAATAAAATAAGATTAAACAAAATAAGATCAAATAAAATAAAATATAATAAAATAAAATAAAATATAATTAAATTAAATTAAATAAAACAAAACAAAACAAAAAAAATAAAATAAAATAAAATAAAATAAAATAAAATAAAATAAAAAAATAGAATAAAATAAAAATAGAATAAAATAAAATAAAATTAAATTAAATTAAATTAAATTAAATTAAATTAAATTAAATTAAATAAAATAAAACAAAACAAAACAAAAAAGATAAAATAAAATAAAATAAAAAAATAGAATAAAATAAAAATAGAATAAAATAAAAACAATTGAATAAAATAGAATAGAAGAAAAAGTAAAATCAAAAATTAATTTAAATAAAGTAAAAAAAGTAAAGTTAAATTAAATAAAATAAAATAAAATAAAATAAAATAAAATAAAATAAATTAAAATAAAATAAAATAATATAAAATAAAATAAAATAAAATACAATAAAATAAAATAAGATAAAATAAAACAAAACAAAAAAATATAAAATCAAACAAAATAAAATAAAATAACATAATATGAAATAAAGTAAAATAAAATAAGATTAAACAAAATAAAATAAAATAAAATAAAATATAATAAAATAAAATAAAATAAAATAAAATAAAATAAAATAAAATAAAATAAAATAAAATGAAATGAAATAAAATGAAATTAAATATAATAAAATAGAATAAAATAAAAACAAAAAAATAGAATAAAATAAAATAAAATAAAATAAAATAAATAAAATAAAATAAAATAAAATGAAATAAAATAAAATAAAATAAAGAAAATAAAATAAAATGAAATAAAATAAAATAAAATAAAATAAAATAAAATAAAATAAAATAAAATAAAATAAAATAAAATAAAATGAAATGAAATGAAATAAAATGAAATGAAATATAATATAATATAATAAAATAAAATAAAACAAAACAATATAAAATAAAATAAAATATAATAATATAAAATAAAATACAATTGCTGGCATTGGGGTGGAAACTGTACATATTTAAAAAAACGTTTGTATCCAAAAATTCTATTTTATGGATTAATGATACCGAGGTCAAAACACGTCTTTTGATACCTTTCCCGATAATTTTGGACATGTTTTAGCAGTTACGTACCGTCGTATAGAATTACCGCATTTAAAAGCATTCACACAATTGATCAATAGGTCTAGAGGCCAGCACATACAATTCTTGCGGTGTGCAACGATGCACACATTTACCGTTAATCCATGTGGGTTTTACAAACAGATCATCCGTTAACATAATAAAATCGGCATCTGAGCCGAAATTCAGAGTACCCTTTATATGGGCAATTTTCGAACAACTAGCCGGATGCAAGGTCGCACATTCTATAGCATAAACTGTGAAGCAGTCTGCAAGCAAAACTGGAGGAGTACAAGACTTGGTTTGCTTCAAATAACGCAGACAACTCTATATTTTCTTACTTACTTGTCGCCTTCTTGAAGATGCGCACATAGAGTATTTGTGCCGGCAATGTATGCTTTGCTTTCGCGCACCTCTATCTCCAAGTGATGCTTACCGTCCTCTAGTCCCAGCGCTTCAATGGCACCACTGATCAATATAAGCCCATCCGGATGCGTACGATGTGCAAAACGCAAAGCAGCCGGTTGCGTATGTATGCCATCAGAGATAGTACCAAAATAAATTTCTTGACCTTGTAGTATATTTTTAGACGTCAGCAATCTAACCAATCCTGGATCACGATGATGGAACTGTGTGAAATACTATTTTAGATCTTGGATTGTGCCTAATGTAAATTAAATATGTATTTCTCACTGGCAGCATTGCACTAAAACGATGTATTATCAAACGTGCACCACTCTGCACAGCCAGCTCACCCGGCGCCAAATTAGCCATCGAGTGCCCGAGGGATACTGTTATACCCTTTTCGATGAGCGCTTTTGTCACGGCACCTGTTGCATCTTTTTCAGGTCCAATAGTTATTATCTTTATATTACTCAAATCGTTTGTGTATGTTTCTATTAGTGAAGAGATACCCTGAGGAAATCTAGAGTTGAGCAGAGAACCCAATTTTAATAAATTTAAATTTACTTACCTTATCAATATTTTTTATACAGTTTTCAGGATGTGCTCCCTTCTTTTGTGGACTTATAAAAGGCCCCTCCAAATGCAAGCCTTAAACTTGTACGCCTTTCGTTTTGCCCGTGACCTGGGGTATGAATTTCCGAAAAATTTCTGGCGGTGAATTAACAATGGTGGGACAAAACGAAGTAACTCCACTCTTAAAGAGCTCAGTGTCAACTTTTTCGGCGACGCTGTCCACATCGTAGGAGAAGTCAACGCCATAACCACCTGTTTTAATCAAGTTCGGTATTATATATACATATTTATATCTTGGACTCGACATTAAATAAAAAAAAACAACTTTAGTGAAACAAATTTTTTGTTGAATAATTTTAAGAGTTCAAGTGAAATTGTAAGGGCTGCTTTTAGATAATTTTTTTTGTGAAAAAAATTTTTTTTGCGATGGAATCGACCGTACAGCTAGTTGATCGTTTTCCGAATTTTTGTATGCCTTGCAAATATTAGAATTTTTCCATATTTAAAAGTACTCTTGTAGGTAAAGCTCAGTTCTTCCATTAATTCCGAATGATATATATTTTAAACATACTTTTTGTCTAACAACAGCCATCTCTTCCTATCGCAATCCCATTTTTGTTTCTTTATAACATAAATCCAATACCAAAAGTGTACTCAACATTGTAACATAAATATTTATTTAAGCCATGAAAGCGTGCATGAATTGTGAATAAATTTAACTTGGTTTCTGTTCAAAATTCCGAGGAAAAAGGAAGAGCCGTTTTGACGAAATACAAAATTTTTGTATGAAAAATATTAAACCAAAGTTTCACTGAGAATTTAAAGTGAACGCCGAATATTTGAATTTTGACAACTTTTGTGAATTTGTTAATGTAAAATGTATAAAACGAAATCCACTCCCAAGGGCAATCAAAGCAAGCAAGCGATGTCTAAGTTTCATTGGGAATTTATCTACGCATTCTTAAGCTTCAGCGGGATGCCAAGTAAGTCAGGAAAAAACGCGACTAGAATTTTTTTACACAAATTGGGTTAGTCTGAAGAATACAAGACATATCAGTTTGAAAAGAAATGATCAAAATAAATTATTCAGCCTTAGCAAAAGACTCTCATATTCTTACAATTAAAATTATAAAACCTGCCAGAAAAGTCCACCGGCATTCGATTGAGGTTACAGACTAATTGAAATCAACTAGTAACCAACCATAATACTTATTGCGGCCATACCACGAAACAAATCCAATAATTAGCAAAGAATTTTATACTCTTATTTTGTAATATAAACAAGTTGCAGATGGAACCATGACGTGGCAGCGAAAACTTTGAATATAAAATTTGTGGTGGTCATAACTTTTCAACGACTTTAAAGTGGCGCTATAGTGACATGTGGTACTTTGTAGTAAATATTACTTTACATTTAAATATCTTTAACACAGCGTCAAGATAAGAAGATACATTTCGTGCGTAGAGTTCTCTGGAACTAGCAGTTACCACGCTACTACTTCATTGCTACGTAACCATACCGTCAATGGAACGTTGCTGTGTATCTCATAGGAACGTCGCTGGTACATTGCGGCTACCAACAAGTTATTTCCGATTGTGATGGCAAGCAGGTGATGGATATGTCACTATTACGTGCCCATGACTAGTGGGTCAACAATTTAAAGTCACAAAAGTGTTAATATTTTCGTTTCAACGACTATTTGCGCTAGTTGGGTTAATTGTGCAAGAAGGTATTAATGTTGGCACCTACTTGTGCAACCTGAGAAAAGAGGTGATAGCTAGTGCGCTTTTTTCCGAAACCGGGAAAATACACAAAATATTCTGGAAGCCATAAATGGAGCTTGGGATACTTCAAATTATGATTAAAATATCAAATAAATCATCTTCTCTTGGCGGCCACTGTAGGTTGGCGGTAGTGTTGCTGGCCTAGCACACCGAGTGTCCAAGATTCGAGTCCTTGGGCGAGTAACATCAAAAGTGGTTTGAAAAGTTTTTCGAAACAAGGTCGCCCCTCGGAAGTGGTTTGGCAAACTCTCCGAGTGTATTTCCTCCATGGAAGGCTTCTCAGCAAGAATTCATCTTCTTCGATGGTACCAACTGTAGGTCCAGCCAATTTATAGAAAAAAATTCAAAGCAGCACACCTTTTCTCGGGGGTTTATGATAAAATACCTGTTGTATATCACCCCATACATTTTATTTCATCTTCTCTTATGGCTTCAAAGCAATTATTTGACTAGTTGGACTAGGTCTGAAGTACCTAGTAACTACTATGTTTAACTACAAGACACCTAAATATAAACATAAACACATCAAAAATGTGAGAATTTTTTTACTGGCAACAGGCACACGTAAACAAAATCACAGCAAATAAATATTTAATATATTTGGTTAGTCTACTTTTAGGCGCACAAAGGGAATATCTTCAAAGGCTTTTACATTCGGTGCAAGAAAATATTTTGGAAAAATATTTTTAAAAAAATCTCGCTTTTAGTCACACTCAATATGTCGCATATTTTAGCAAATATTATAATATAAACAAGTAGGAAATGACAACCAAATTCGCATTAGATATGCGCAATACTTACAAAATTTCCGACAATGTCAAAGTAAATTACATTTAAGGCCTCTTCACTGTAAGACAAACCATTATAAAGTCTGCTTGCGAACGTATTTATGTATGAGCGTACTTGTGTGTGAGTGTCGGTGTGGTTGTGTGTACAGATATAGCCTACGGCTGTGTACAATGTCAATGTTTCGTTAAAACAAAAGCATGCATAAAGCATAAATATGTATGTATACAAAGGCAACAAACACCGTTTGCTCACGGGTATAAATTTGTACAAAGGAAAAAGGAAAAGAATAATAACAAAAATAGTAGTAAAATGTTTGAAGGAAGGTCAAACGTACCTGTTGACAGTAAAAAATTGAATTAAAATGCTTACACTGCTCATCAGCTAAATAAACCGACCTCGTTACCGCAATCAGGTTCAGCGTCGCAATCTCGTTCATCATCGGTTTTGACTTTCATAGAGCAGACAGAGGTATAATGCTTCTGCGCAGTCGTTGATTCTGGTAGTTTCTCAATCACGTATCGGTCTTTGTCGGAAACCTTCGTGACGTGGGTCATTAAAACGTGCCACGAGTTTTGTGAGCACCATGTGCTAGAAGGGGTATTCTGACCGAGTAATAAATCTCCTTCTTCAGTAGAGAATGCGGAAACACATTCTGTCTTTTAGGTTAGATACAGATCTGTTTCCAGGATGTCGCTTCGATAGAAGTCATAGTAGCTCGTATGGGATGCAATGAGTAGTAGAATTTTACATGGTGTTAATGCACCACTGAACATTTTGGACGCTCTCGTCCCAGCGCTTGTCGTTCTCGATGGATGGTAAAAACTTTGACAAGGTAGTGGTATGGGTCGATTCCACGTAACCATTTGCTGGAGATGTATGCATTGCCATCAGGATATGCTTGAAGTCATTATGCAAGCAGTACTCCTGGAAATCAAGAGAAGTAAAATACGTTCCATGTTTCTTGACGTTCCGCTCCGGCATACTTGTGAAACTGCTTATTCGATTACACATATAGTGGACGTAAGTAGTGAATTTGGTAAAGGCATATCCAATGACCTGGAGATACTCATTCCGCTTAGTGGTTTTGGGGAACGGTGCGAGGTGGTCAATGTGTACAGTTCTAAACGGGTTTTTCTGAATATCGTCCAAATGGTATGGCTTCCATCTTTCAACCTTTTCTGAGTCATCGGTCGCTAGCTTCGATATTCGTAGGCATGTTGTATCTGATTACATCGATTCTTCTACCGGTGTAATCACAGCTTAAGCTTCAAGCTCGAAGCCGTGGAGCATTGAATTTAGTAGGCGTTAACGAAATAATTTCTACTAAATATGACTTACAAGCTCCATCACATTGAAGCTAGAATGGGAGACCCTAAAAACGACTTCAAAGTAGCTGCAGCTTTAAAGTTACATTTAAGTAACATGAGTAAATCGCTGCTTTCGTGATTTGTCACTTTCTTATTAAAACTTTAACGTTGGCTGAGTAGTGAACGCGACCTTCTGTTAACTCGTAGCGTTAAAGTCACTTATTCAGCACAGTCGTACAATTTCTGACAGCTACGTAATTGTTACCCGCTTAAGGTTCCCGTCTCCGTTACTACTACGTTGATGCTAGTTGGGGCTAATTAAAGAATCTAGACTATTCATTTGAGCGGCTGTGTATATTCAAAGATTTGTGTGCGTACCAAATTTATGATAGCTAATACACGAATACGACCGCAGGCAATAAAGCAAACAAAGTACAAGTACAACAACACGCCGAACATGACAATGAAATCAATAAATCGGCGTAAGGCATAGTCGTGTGTAACACTGAGCCAAGTTGCGGGGCCAAATTTGAAATAAACAAGAAACTTCCGTAAGAAATTTTGTTACTCAATTATGTGTTTCGCTTTCTTGTAACTTGCAAATAGGTAGCTGCTTCAAAAAAATATTTAACCCTCCGATGATTGACAGTTCTGAACTTCACGGGCGTGTGAAAAGGTCCCTACCGACCTTTTTTTGTAAATCATGTTTTTTTCATATAAAAAAATTTTTTTTTGATTTTTGTTATGTTTTTATTGTTTATAATTAATTCTACATGCAAAAATAATTTTTTAAATTTTTTTTGCTTGAATTTTCTTAAGACTATTATAGAAAAGTTTAAAAGTTATTGTTGTTGAGCGTGTACTTCTTGTCCCCCGCCCTGTGCGCAAGTGTTGCAGCGATGTAAAAGTGTGCTATGTTCTCCGCAAACAGCGTTGCCGCAGCCGGAATGGCATTTTCATGTAAAGTACGAGTCTATTCTTTTTCCACAATTTTAACCAAAGCAATTCAAGACTTTGGTGGAAGTACACTTTGTGCTTATATGGAAAATTCATCATAATGTTCCACTGTGTAGTCGAAACCACAATAGCATCAAAAATTTTAGCTGCCAGAATCGATATATTGGTGTTGAAGGCCTCTGCGTATACGTTACTATTTTGCAACTTTCAGTAAAATGGAAGGAATAAAAATGTTACGTATACGCCGTGGATGGCGGCTGGTGTGTTAAATTCTTGCTCTCTTTTTTGAAGCAACTCCAACAGAACGCTCTAAACAAAGTGGAAACGCGAAGTGAAAGTGTCATGCTCACACTTAGCCACCAAGTTCAAAAGGGACTGTTTTGACATTTAAATAATTTATCGAGTTACCTTAACTACTTCTCGTCAATCTAAAAGTGAGAATGTCAGAATGGTAGTCAAGTATTAAATATATTAACACAATCCAATCAGAAATTACATATTTTACATCAACTTG
Organism: Merzomyia westermanni; assembly: GCA_949987695.1. NCBI lineage: Eukaryota > Metazoa > Arthropoda > Insecta > Diptera > Tephritidae > Merzomyia > Merzomyia westermanni. The sequence goes on from OX465290.1 coordinate 48,462,129, forward strand.
GCTGGCCCTAGACAAAGAGAACAAATTATGAGTGGATATCCAAAGCACCGAAAACTTATGCAAAGCTAAAAGCGGAAATAAGCACCAGTTAACTTTTAAATTGGGGTGATTAAGAATATTGGGTTAAACACGAGCACAACGCAGGCATAGTAGAGGTGTGCTTGACAGCAGATTTACGCGCTGTATGTATTTCTGTTTATTTGTTTTCTTTTTTTTTTTTGATATTTGTCCTACTCTAAAATTATTAATATACCTCTTTATTTTATTTTACTTTATTTTATTTTGTTTTATTTTACTTTATTTTATTTTACTTTATTTTATTTTATTTTATTTTATTTTATTTTATTTTATTTTACTTTATTTTACTTCACTTGATTGAATTTTATTTTATTCTATTTTACTTTATTTTATTTTATATTATTTTATTTTATTTTATTCTATTTTATTTCACTTAATTTTATTTTAGTTTGTTCTATTTTATTTTATTTTATTTCACTTTACTTGATTAAATTTTATTTTATTCTATTTTACTTTATTTTATTTATATTATTCTATTTTATTTTATTCTATTTTATTTATTTATTTTATTTTATTTTATTTTATTTTATTTTATTTTGTTTTATTTTATTTTATTTTAGTTTATTTGATTTTATTTTATTTTACTTGACTTGATTAAATTTTATTTTATTCTATTTTACTTTATTTTATTTTATCTTATTTTATTTTATTGTATTCTATTTTTTTATTTATTTTATTTTATTTTATTTCTTATATTTTATTTTATTCTATTTTATTTATTTTATTTTATTTTATTTTGTTTTATTTTATTTTGTTTTATTTTATTTTATTTTAGTTTATTTGATTTTATTTTATTTTACTTGACTTGATTAAATTTTATTTTATTCTATTTTACTTTATTTTATTTTATCTTATTTTATTTTATTGTATTCTATTTTTTTATTTATTTTATTTTATTTTATTTCTTATATTTTATTTTATTCTATTTTATTTATTTTATTTTATTCTATTTTATTTTATTTTATTTTATTTTTTTTTTATTTTAATTTATTTTATTTTTTTTATTTTTTTATATTTTTTTTTATTGTTTTTTATATTTTTTTTATTTTTTTTTTTATTTTTTTTTATTTTATTTTATTTTATTTTATTTTATTTTATTTATTTATTTTATTTTATTTTATTTTTTTATTTTATTTTATTTTGTTTCACTATATTTAATTTTATTTTGTTTTATTTTATTTTATTTTATTTTATTTTACGTTACTTGATTAAATTTTATTTTATCCTATTTTACTTTATTTTGTTTTATATTATTTTATTTTATTCTATTTTATTTATTTATTTTATTTTATTTTATTTTAGAGAGAACTATCGTTATTTATACGGATTTCAGCAAAGCTTTTGACAAAGTGTGCCACTCATTACTTATTCATAAACTCGATCAGTTGGGCTTCCAGCCGGGTCTCAATCGCTGGATCTCTTCTTACCTTAGTGACAGGACAGAAAGAGTAGTGTTTAAAAATTTAGTGTCCGATGTCATTTATGTCTCTTCGGGGGTTCCTCAGGGAAGCCATCTTAGCCCATTCTGTGCTTGTTGTTTATAAATGATGTTTCTACAATAATTAAATTTTCAAAAATGTTAATGTTTGCCGACGACGTAAAGCTTTTCATGTCATTCGCGTCATTTGAAGATAGAAATAAGCTACAATCAGATCTAGATACACTAGTTACTTGGTGCGATTTAAATTATATGCCACTTAACCTTAAAAAATGTAAACACATGGGTTTTTCGCGTGGAATTTCTCAGCCGGCTTCCTATACAATTAAAAATTATAGTCTTGAGCAAGTGTATGATTTTGTTGACCTGGGGGTTACTATAGACTATAAACTCAGTTTCAACCGCCATATTAACACAACAGTCAATAAGGCTAGAGGTGTCCTAGCATTCGTTAAACGATGGTCTAAAGAATTTAGCGACCCTTATGTAACTAAAGCCCTCTTCACTACATTAGTGAGACCCGCGTTACCAGGTTCATGTAGATCGCCTTGAATCAGTTCAAAAACAATTTTTACTATTTGCCTTAAGAGATTTTCATTGGGATCCCTTGTATAATCTGCCACCCCATACGAATCGGTTAAAACTCATTAATCTGCACACACTTTCTAGTCGGAGGGAAATGCTTGGAATTATTTTTATGATTAAATTGCTAAATGGTTCACTATCCAGGCCATTTCTTCTAAGTGAAGTGAACTGCAATGTACCGTCTCGTGCTTCAAGGCATTTTAAACCTCTTGTCTTAAAACAGTGCCGAACCAATTTTCAGTTAAATGAGCCTTTTCGCTGTTTGTGTCAAGATTATAACTCTCTTTCTGGTAGATTTGATATTTCAGACTCGCTTTTCAGCATAAAAAAATCAATTCTTTCTATCCTAAATTCAAAGCTACTAATTGTTTTTTATTCTTTGACTTCTATTTTAACTTTTAACAATAATTTTATTCTGTTAACGAGTTATTTCTTAATGTATAATCTCTTCTATGTCTACTTTACTTAGCTGATGAGGTTTTCTCTGTAGCTGAGCAGTTTTAGATCTCGACGATTAACAAACCAAAGAATTTCAACGACTCGGCACGAACGAATAATCCGCGCGTTATGCGGATGCGCCCCTCGCGCCGGTCGGGCGGGTTATGGTGGGTAATCCGTTGGGAATTATTATTATTATTTATATTTTATTTTATTCTATTTTATTTATTTAATTTTATTCTATTTTATTTATTTTTTTTAATTTTATTTTAATCTATTTTATTTTATTTTGTTTTATTTTATTATGTTTTATTTTGTTTTATTTATTTTTTTTTATTTTATTTTATTCTCTTTTATTTATTTATGTTATTTTATTTTATTTTAGTTTATTTTATTTATTTATTTTATTTTATTTAATTTTATTTTATTTTATTTCATTTTATTTTATTTTATATTATTGTATTTTATTTTATTTTATTTTATTTTATTTTATTTTATTTATTTTTTTTTATTTTATTTTATTCTCTTTTATTTATTTATTTTATTTTATTTTATTTTATTTTATTTTATTTTATTTTATTTTATTTTATTTATTTATTTTATTTTATTTTATTTTATTTCATTTTATTTTATTTTATATTATTGTATTTTATTTTATTTTATTTTATTTTATTTTATTTTATTTTATTTTATTTTATTTTATTTTATTATGTTTTATTTTGTTTTATTTATTTTTTTTTATTTTATTTTATTCTCTTTTATTTATTTATTTTATTTTATTTTATTTTATTTTATTTATTTATTTTATTTTATTTTATTTTATTTCATTTTATTTTATTTTATATTATTGTATTTTATTTTATTTTATTTTATTTTATTTTATTTTATTTTATTTTATTTTATTGTATTTTATTTTATTTTATTTTTTTTAATTTTATTTTAATCTATTTTATTTTATATTATTGAATTTTATTTTATTTTATTTTATTTTATATTATTGTATTTTATTTTATTTTATTTTATTTTATTTTATTTTATTTTATTTTATTTTATTTTATTTTATTTTATTTTATTGTATTTTATTTTATTTTATTTTTTTTAATTTTATTTTAATCTATTTTATTTTATTTTATTTTATTATGTTTTATTTTGTTTTATTTATTTTTTTTTATTTTATTTTATTCTCTTTTATTTATTTATTTTATTTTATTTTATTTTATTTTATTTTATTTTATTTTATTTATTTATTTTATTTTATTTTATTTTATTTTATTTTATTTTATTTTATTTTATTTCATTTTATTTTATATTATTGTATTGTATTTTATTTTATTTTATTTTATTTTATTTTATTTTATTTTATTTTATTTTATTTTATTGTATTTTATTTTATTTTTTTTTTTTTAATTTTATTTTAATCTATTTTATTTTATTTTATTTTATTTTATTTTATTTCATTTTATTTTATTTTATATTATTGTATTTTATTTTATTTTATTTTTTTTAATTTTATTTTAATCTATTTTATTTTATTTTGTTTTATTTTATTATGTTTTATTTTGTTTTATTTATTTTTTTTTATTTTTTTTATTCTCTTTTATTTATTTATTTTATTTTATTTTATTTTATTTATTTATTTTATTTTATTTATTATTATTTATTTATTTATTTTATTTTATTTTATTTTATTGTATTTTATTTTATTTTATTTTTTTTAATTTCATTTTATTTTATTTTATATTATTGTATTTTATTTTATTTTATTTTATTTTATTTTATTTTATTTTATTTTATTTTATTTTATTTTATTGTATTTTATTTTATTTTATTTTTTTTAATTTTATTTTAATCTATTTTATTTTATATTATTGAATTTTATTTTATTTTATTTTATTTTATATTATTGTATTTTATTTTATTTTATTTTATTTTATTTTATTTTATTTTATTTTATTTTATTTTATTTTATTTTATTTTATTTTATTTTATTGTATTTTATTTTATTTTATTTTTTTTAATTTTATTTTAATCTATTTTATTTTATTTTATTTTATTATGTTTTATTTTGTTTTATTTATTTTTTTTTATTTTATTTTATTCTCTTTTATTTATTTATTTTATTTTATTTTATTTTATTTTATTTTATTTTATTTATTTATTTTATTTTATTTTATTTTATTTTATTTTATTTCATTTTATTTTATATTATTGTATTGTATTTTATTTTATTTTATTTTATTTTATTTTATTTTATTTTATTTTATTTTATTTTATTTTATTTTATTTTATTTTATTGTATTTTATTTTATTTTTTTTTTTTTAATTTTATTTTAATCTATTTTATTTTATTTTATTTTATTTTATTTTATTTTATTTCATTTTATTTTATTTTATATTATTGTATTTTATTTTATTTTTTTTAATTTTATTTTAATCTATTTTATTTTATTTTGTTTTATTTTATTATGTTTTATTTTGTTTTATTTATTTTTTTTTATTTTTTTTATTCTCTTTTATTTATTTATTTTATTTTATTTTATTTTATTTTATTTATTTATTTTATTTTATTTTATTTTATTTTATTTTATTTTATTTTATTTTATTTTATTTTATTCTGTTTTATTTCATTATGTTGCATATATAATAAAAAGTGTATTTCAATCAAGTTATATATAATTTAACAACCAATTTTAAATCCAAACATTTTTCTTGCTTTCAACTACATTTCATAGTGGTCAGCTTTCTTAAGAGATTTTCCTTGCGATGCTGATAAAGTGGTTTTAGAAAAAACAAACAAAATAAGAACAAAGAAACGTTAAGAACCCTGTTATGAAAGTGGTTTTTGTGTGAGCATACCGACATTTTCATGCGCATAGCTACAATTAGAATTCTAAAACTCTGCTCCCCTCGCAGATGGCTAAAAGCATTTATTCCCTGGATTTCTGTAGTAATCCATGAACTAAGTGCTTGGTATTAGCGGAACATAGAACTAAATAGGATATGAAAGCAATAAATGGAATAGGAATACAACACACATCTATGGGTTGAGAGAAAGTGGCAACATCTTGGGTTGAGAGAAAGTGAACGGTTGGAGCTTAGCAAAATTTGTTTTATTACTCTTATTTGGTTGTGGTTTTGCATAGTTTGTTCCTTAGACCATTGAAATCGGTGCCGTTTGTTTTAAAGATGTTTAGAAATTCATACAAGCACGACCTTTGAAAGCTTTCAACCGTCTATCTTCACATTAGACTTGAGAGCTAAACTGCTTTATTGCGCAGTGACCCCCCACACCTTGCTGGCTCATTGTGTTACCATTCCTTTGGACATTGGCATGATAGCTACACCAGTTGCCTATATGGAAAAAAGAGGGTCGGAGCTGTGATTTATACTAGTTGCAGGCTTGCAACGGTGCAGTGCAATAACGCTGTCCTTTTCAATTTACAATTAATTTCCCAAAATTTTCGTTTTCATTTTAAAGCATTAAAAATTTTGGTACGAGTGAGTTTGTATAAAATATCCGCTCAAGCAGACGATTTACATTTGCAGTTCGTTTTGTGGAGCATATTTAACAAAGTTTGTGTTTATTCTATTTGTTTGTTATTAAATTTTCAACTTTGTTTATATTTCATTTCATTTTAACCAACTTTTAATATTTGCTGTGGGTTTTTTCTGCTTCAAACTTTTGAAAACACATTAGCTGTGCCGCTAGCATTAGCGTGTGCCGTTTTCAAGCAATAATAAAAAAGATTTCTTTTTTATTAAGTAACTTCGCTCAATACTAAATACATAACACGACAAGAGCTGCTCTATAAACTATGGAATAGTAATAAATTGTACCCACTTTGTTATTACATCAGCCCCGTATCATCATTTCCATCCATACTGCAGTCAGTCATACACTTCCACCCTCCTTTTTCACATCTCTTTCATTAATTACCATTAACAGAAGTAAAATTACGCACTTGCTACACTTTAATGTAACCGCCTTCAACCTTACGCGCCCCACAACAGTCTGCCATTTAGTTTTATTTATTTTAATATTTCAATATTTCACCGCAATTCATTCTAATTTACGCTGCATTCCGTGGTTATACGCTTGATTGGCTTTTAAATAAATTTCGTTGAAAATTGTGTGATTATTGGTGGTCAGCTACTACCTTTCCCTCGTCTGCCTTCATCTTGGGTTAAGGCTGTGTGCGGTTTTGTGTTGTAAAATGGCCATCACGCTTGCCTATGTGCTCATAAGAGTTGCAAATAGTTGGAGATACTAGCGGTGCTAAAGATAAACATAAATTATCGATTACAAGTTATCAATATTTTTTTCATGGAATAGCATAAAATTTTTTGAATATTACCTCAATTTATGGATTGCAAAATTGATTATGAACGCCACCAACTCACCCTTAATGACACCAAATAATGAATGTCTTAATTTATTGTAAATTGGTAATACAGATTTATAACAGTACGAAATCTATTGTAACTTCAACGCGCCTAAAACCACACTATAGCACTCACACATCCAATGAAGGCTAGGTGCAGCAAGCGAATGTCAACTGCTCAAGAGTAGCCAATCACTTTTCACTAGATGAAATAAATCAAGAGTACGTTCTGTAATTCTCCACTGCGTTATCATTTTTTAACTTTAAAGGTTGTGATTTCCAAAATTTTCATCAGTCATCCTAGGTGCCTTGACGATTGTGTATGATATTTTAAGAGTGTCACTCTATCAACTGGCTGGATGGACCATGTAATGCTCTGGTAGTAGCAAGATTTGCATGTTGGGGAACAGCATTGTTGATTTATGAACCATGTCCTCTGTTAGCTCTCGGGTCGTCCCGGACAGCCAAGAGAAAGTACCCTACAACTCCTCCCCATTCTAACACCTACAAGGACTGTGTGCTTTTGCGGCTAAGGGAAGGCGTTATCCAGTATAGGGTCAGAACACTGGACTAGACTACTGACACTCCTTGGGTCAGTCAATGCTTGTAAAGTTCCTTGCAGAATTGCTGCTCTCTCGCCCACCCTCTTTCAAGCAATGTCTCTGGTGCTAGTCGATGTGCGTCTAAAATTGATACCATTGTGCTTTCAGGACGCAGATATCCTCAGCACGCAGATCGGCCTGCGAGACACACACTGCTACACCCGAACTCGTCTTAGTAGTTGCATTTAAGATGACCGCTCTCTTAATAACCCTGGTTCTCCTGGAGTAATGCAAAGTCGAGGAAACATCAGCCAAAGAATGTAATCAACCCACTACTGACCCGAAGCATAATCGTCCCTTCACATCTGCCAACTGTTTCTGCTACGCGGACAAACCCTCCTTTACGCAACAGTCGCGGCTTGCTGGCCGTGCCGAATGCAACGCATCAGACAACCTTTCAGCTGTGTCTTAATTCTTGCTGACCCGTTCTCCCTTCCTTTGGTTATCCGCTTCGGACTACTTTGACTTTCGGCATTGTATATCAGAAAAAGTGTGATGTGTTATTTGTTTAAATGGCTGACAGCCACATCAAATTAGAGTTGTGCAAGCACTTCAGTATCTTAAACGAATAATAGAAAGAGAAGTAGGATCAGACCAGGCAGAATTTGATGTCCATAAATAGGCTACTACACTGGATTTGATATGGTAAGACCATCGACTGCTCTTAGTCGTTCTCCACCTCCATCTCGCCCTCTCACTTTCCAGGTACTTAAAGTTGCTGTTCGAAATTAACATACACACTTCGTGATATTATTTAATAGGTGTTTTTGGGATTTTTACTTGACCTTAGGCAGACTAAGCTTTACCTCAGCCTTTTACAAAATATACCTCATAAATGGAGAAGTGGTGCTATCTGCGGTTAAGCCGCTAACCACCCTAAAATGTTCGACATTGTTCTAGCGATAACAGTTGATCATTGATAAATTATTATCGATAAATAACAGCTACATAATAATAAAATCATTTGAATTATCGTTTTGCTAGTTTTCCATTTCGAACGTAGTTATAAAGGATAATTATTCGGTAGAAATTGCAATGGGCATACCCTGGCGTGTGACATTCATTTGCACTTCTCTAACCTAATTAGTTTTATTCAACAAATTTTGCTTTCATTTCAAAGTACACTGACACACACCGACACACAGGCAAAGAATAATCAAAATTCCACACTTCATTAAACATTCATTGCAATTCCTATCGAATTTGTATGTGTTTGTTGCAAGACAACATATAGTTTATGTGCATTACGTGTAGGACGCTTTATACATATGAATGTTTGTGTGTATTAAGGTGTCGCACTTTTGAGACGATCTTTATGTTTCTTCCAAATCTGACTTATAGATTACCACGACTCTTAAAACAAGCTTTATTTAAACATTTCAATTTTGTGGCAACAGCAGCAATAGCTAAATTTGAGTTAGCGGGAAATTGAGTCTTTTAAACCAAAGTTTATTTTGCAACTTCTGTAATTTGTAACAGCATAAAACTGGTAAAGCTTAGACTCCAAGAGTCACCCCATCACATGTTACGCTATACATGATTCCGTATCTTAAAACAGGACAGAAATAGTGAGAGACTCATGTGCGCGCTCTTTTTCCGCCAAGAGCATTTTTCTTCGCAGTTGCTGAATCAGTCCAATGTAGTATTTGTTTGCAGAGGTGGCTCTGCATTACACTTCGAGCCTAATAGCAACAGCACATCTTTTTCGAGCTTTCAAAAACACATTGAAATCGAGAAACAGATAACGTGGTCGATTTGCCTAACATGGCTTGAATGGCACACTTATCAGGTCTATAGCCGTACTATTAAGGTGCACTTTGATGGATCAGCTTTTTGTTACCTTCTTTTCTTTTTATGGTTTTTGGCATATTAATAAAATCACCATACCATGACATTACCATACCTTTTCTATATCATTACGATACCATTACGATACCATTAGCGTACCATTACGATACCGCTATCATACCATTATCATATCATTACTATACTGTGGCGGCCGCCGTGGTGTGAAGGTAGTGTTGCCGGCCTACCACACCGAAGGTCCATGGTTCGAGCCCTGGTACAGGTAACATCAAAAGTGATTTGAAAAAAGTTTTTCAAAACGGGGTCGCCCCTCGGCAGTGGTTTGGCAAACTCTCCGAGTGTATTTCTGCCATGACAGGCTTCTCAGCGAAAATTCGTCTCCTTTGTAGATGCCGTTCGGAGTCGGCAAAAAAAAAAAAACTGTAGGTCCCACCAATTTGTAGGGAAAATTCAAATCGGCACACCACAAATTGGAAGAGAAGCTTGGCGCAAAAATCTCTTAGGAGGTTTATGATGATATACCTGTTGTATATCGCGCCATAGAGAGAGACTATACCATTATAATACCTTTACCATTCCATTAATATACCAATACTATACAAATACCATACCATTACCATGCCATTACAATACCACTACCATACAATAAACATACCATTACCCTACAAATAGGGTCTAAGACGCGCAAAAAATCCTGCTCGTCAATTCGCCACTGACTTATGTTATAAATATTATGCTGCCTACATTTAGGCTTTTTACTTTGTATTCGATTCTAACTCTAATTATCAGGTTACGAATCATCCTTTCACTCGAAATACAGAAATAAGTAGAACTATTTCCTCCATAATATTGGTGCGTTCTGGATGTTGTTTACCAGATCGCCCTTATTTCACTAATCCTGAGACCGCCAGTCTTTGGTCTTACTTCACTTTTTCAACTATTATCTAATTCCGCAGCATTATTTGTTTGTTTGATAATTAGATACTCAGGTAGGGACCGGAGAAAGATTTCACCTGAGACACCCTAATGTGTGTACCTCTCTAGAATGTACAATGTCCACATATGTGAATTGCAGCTTTTGTATTGTACTCCTATAATGGCATGGGATGGCAATGAGAACGTGAGGAAATTGGTACAGCAACAATTTTCCGCATGAATCATCAAACAAATTGTCTTTTGTCTGTTTTCCAAAACGTCCTTTAAGTCACGTGACTCTCATAACATCCTTAAAATACGTTAACAAGAAATTTTTTTTTTTTTTTTGGTTATTCTTAATGTCAATCGTAGTCTTGCATATGGTATATGGCGAACACGAAAGGGCATTTATCTGCATCAAAAATTTCGATTTTTAAATTTAAGCATACTATCAAGCCCGATAACTCAATGACGACCGATATACGGAGATGATTTTGTTGTATCTCGCACACATCTTACGAAAATAATCAAATCAAAACATTTTCCAAGAACATTGGCGCCCTATTTCAGCATTTTAGCGAAGCACTCCCTAACTTAGATTGGGATAAAAAAGCGACTATCTTAACGACATTTCAATACATTTTAAGCTGAACTAGGGCTTTCTTGAAACGAACTCTAAAATATGCCGTTCTTCAAAAATATTTTGAAAAGGGGTGTTCTTCCGCCATATAGAGAGGTTTATTCATCAACGTTTTTGGACAAAAGAAATTTTCTGCGATTCTCCCATAAATACATTAAGAACGCATAATATTTGACATAACCCTAACTCTGAAAAGTCAGTGGCCGTAGTAGTCGAATTCTGATTTCTTTAGACAAACCCCAGCGGAGGTCCTTCTAAAAGATTTCTATTGGATCGCTTTGGTAGTGTCTTTAACGCGGATTTTTGTATTCGATTTTAAGCCAACTTCCGGTTGAGCTAGACAAGTTTACACCATCGTACAATTAGCGATTATAATACAATATAAAGGAAAAAACAATCCAATAGGTCGTTGCAAAAATTGCATATATTTTGGAATTAGAAATTCGGAACTTGTATTACTACCGTTAAAAAAAATATTTCTTAAAAAAAATCGCTCGGGAGGTGCTATGATCGGCATAATAAAAACTTAAAATCGTATTAATGGACCGGCTGGCTGATATTTGAAGTGTGTGATACTTAAATAATATCAATTTTTTTTTTAATTTACCGCTAAATGGCGCGTTACTCGCTCTGTCTGTTATCGGCGTCATTGCGTTCATAGCTTCCCGCTGAGTTGGAGTTTATAAATGTGCATCATTCATAAGGTTTCAAACAAAATTTCCAAAATGTGACAATATGGACAGTTCACATAAGTTTATAATAATCTTATTAACAATAAGAAATAACAAAGTATGGAAACCAGAGTTCGTTTTACATACACTTAATTGTGTTCTATTACGGAATTCATATCCTATTAAAGGACCGCACATTCCAGATGCGTGTCTTAGATTTGTAGTCCTTATAAAACATTTTACCATGATCGTCATCGAAAAACTTGTTTGTTCTTTATCCGATGCCTTTGTGGTTTTTGAATTGGAGAGTTTTTTTTATGTGGTGATTCACAAGCCCCACGCGTAACCCTACTGGTGGAGGGGAGAGAAGCACTTTAATATTTTTCTACCACAAAATCAATCTGCTTACAAAAATCAGCTATCTACTCTCTAGATGCTTTGAAATGTAGGTCCCTTCAAACTACAGAAACAAGCACAATTCGAAAAGAACCACCTTCGAACATGTTAGGCCCTAACTTACGTCATTTCAGTAAAGTTGAGCTCCAAGTACGGTGGAAGCGAATGCCCAGTAAATGTATCATCTCAAAATCTCCTACTCTGCTTTGGCAACTAAGAAATTATGGAAATTGCAATCGTACAGAGAAATTGAGTTTCGAATATTTGATTTCTGTGAACAAGCTCCATTCAACCCATAAAATACAAATACATCCACATTAGGCAGATCCAAAAAAATGTGTTTTTCAAAATTATATTAATATTATTTTTAAGAAAGACTAAAAAAATACTATAAAATTTTTACACCTCAATACTAATTTGGCTGGTACTTTTTAATCAAAAATTCGTTCAGTCTCACAAAATCAAATGAAGGAAATTAGCTTTAAGCAGACCAATTAAATTTCCATTAGAATTGAGTAGCCAATTGTTTAGAGCCATTCAATAATGATTATTTTAATTGTTTTCAAAAATCCAAAATTACTAATTTAATGGCAAAAAATTAAAAAAAAAAAAATTTTAAATAATCGAAAAAATCAAAAGTAAGCAAAATAATCAAAAGTAATCTAAAACTAATTTTTGATTTTATATTTTTTTTATTATTTTTGGTTTTTTTGATTACTTTGAATTTTTTTTTTTATTTTTAGATGACATCAAAACCAGCGTATTGTTAGCTTAATGGTTAGCAATGCGTGCCAAAATTTCTCTGATGAAGAAGCTTAGCAGCTTCCGAAATGGATATATACGAAAAGCTATGGCGGTTGTCTCTAAGCATTTTTCCTTCTCTATTCAATTAAAAAACTTTTAATAATTAATTAAAAAGGATTATTAAAAAATAAAAACAATAATAATTTTCATAAAAATTCAAAAAAAAAAAAGTTAAAAATTATTATTCTTGCCTTGAGCTCGTTTCATGAATACTTGAAAATGCACAGGCCGCAAGTCAACAAAAATTGTTGCTATAAAAAAGCAATAACAAAACAGCAGAGCTGCTTGTGGAAAAACTCTTCCCAGGTTGAAGGCCCAGCCAATTGGAGTAAATAAGTACACTATGGGCACTAACCTACCTCTGACTAACAGAGGACATTATAACGCTAAAAAAGATGAAATGGGCAATCCATAGTTTCTCAGATCCGAATTAAACTTTCCCATAGATGCTGCAAAAAACTAGCTCACGTGTTATACCCTCGCTGGAAATATACATTTATTTTGGCGCAGTCTATTATGTACGCATGTCTGTGTCCATATGTAAGCGTACGTACTTGCTCATGCATTGCATATTTGTATGGACTTTATTGAGATTTTCTCTCACCCACAGCAACACTGCTGCCTAATTTACGGTGCTTTCTAAAGATGGAAAGCTATTGATGTTTCCTATACATCGATAACTGTATCGATTTGTTTTTACTACCGAAAATATTGGTTATACTTTTAAATGTGTTTTTAAATGCTCTAATTAAAGTTAAATGAGAAAAGATTTCATTGGGTAAAGAAGCCATTAAAAGTACTTGATAAAATGAGAATTATTGGTGCTGATTTGGCTATTGACGAAATCTTGCTAGTTGTATACAGTTTCCTACTTTCGTTGTTATTGTTAATGTTTCTAGTATCGCCGTCACAAGCTATTCGAATCGCAACTTCACTACCTCTTTCTGGTTTCAGCTACGTGCTGCATGTTTGGCTGTTTAAAGGTTCAAAACAAATTGTTGTTGTCCCCAGTGTAGCTGTAATTCGCTTTGTGTTTTTCTTTGGCTGCATGACAAAAGATATTGGTTATTTGTTGGATATCCAATAAACCCAATAAATGCAATTTTGAGAAGATTCTCGTGGAGTATTTTCAGGGAAATGAAGTTGATGCCCTATTGTTGAGTGATAATGAAAATAAGAGCAGATTGGGTTTGAGTTTGAAGCAAGAGGTCTGGTGGGCAAGGTGAGTAAGGACATTAAGAACAATTTTTGAAGAACAGACCACTTAAAATTATCTATCTTGTGTAGTTGAGTGCAGGACGAGAGTTTAGAGTTTTTGCTTGTATTGGAAGTCTTTGATGACGGTATCATTGCATTTGTAGACTTTGAGGTTATGCACAAAATATCTAGGAGCTTGGCTATGTTATCTGGAAGAAGTATTTCAGAAGTTGCAATTGGGAGGTACACTGTTGTTGTTGTTGTAACGACAAAAACACTCCCCGAAGGTTTTGGGGAGTGCTGTCAAACTAACAGTCTTTAGCCGGATATGAATCCGGTACGCTCCGGTACGCTCCGGTACTCCCTGTCGGTACTGCCCGACTGTGGTGCTAGCCATGTCACCCCTCCTTCCGTTAGGCAGGAGAGATGGGTAATGAGAGGTTAGAAGTATCAAATCCGTTGATCTACCATCGAGCTCCACGTCATTACCTTGATGCATATTAGTCGCCTCTTACTACCGGTAGGCCTACTTCGGGCACATTCTAAACCCCTAACAATCTGCTGGTCATGGACTAAATTTTAATAGAAATACAATACTTGAATCACGTTTAGGCTATCTCGTAAGATCTGTTGAACTAAAGTTTAGGATTAGGATGATTCAGTTAAGGTGTCAAGTTTTCTATACTTATGGGAAAAAGGGCAAACATCTACAGGTCATTCTTAAAAGGAAGCTGAATTCTTAAGCTGATATTGAATTGAAAGCAAGTGGAGCGCTGCAAGTTTCTGGGAAATGCAGAAGAAAACTTCAAAAGCATTGGATGTAAATGGTGTGCCATAGTTCCGTCTTGGGCTTATCTGGCTGATATATAGGTTTTCTTTCTTTTTTTGTGATGCAGCAAAACTATTAAATCCAGTGCCTTTGCTGTGGAGACTGCCAAGGATTGCTACTTTGGGTGCAAAGAATTAACATGAAGCTAGGTCTGCCTTTCTTGTTTGAGTGAGTAGTGACGATGGTTTGGGGGAGTGTTGTGGAAATTACAGGCCTTTCCGAGATATCAAGCAGGTACGCTCAGGTATAAGCACCTTTAGATACCAGCTCGACTATTTTGCGAAAGATTTCATATAGCCAAGATGAATCTTCAAGTCATCTCAAAGCACTCAACTTAGAGGAAGCTGTGGATACTGTTCGTCTTATGCACACATAGGCAACATTTTCGAATCTGTAGATGCATAGAGGGTTTAGGCAGTTTCCTTTGGGCTGTGTGGGCAATGGAGAAGTGAAGTCCTTTCGCTTTCAACTAGGAGCATAAACATATAAACGCCAAATTTCTTACAGTACCAGTTGGTTTTTCGAGATCACTCGTATCTTCTCAGTGCCAGTATGGACTAGATAATCCCAAATATGGTCCCACGGATCCTTTATTTCATTGGGTTTACTTATGTGCTCATAGAGCAGGTGTTATAGACAAGTTTTCTCGGACAACCACGTTTTGGGACTAGGTAGTGTTACGAGTGGATTTTATTTCCTCAAATTATGTTCACACGTTTTTGTTGTTTCGTAACCGCAAAATACTCCGAGAAAGTTAGGGAATATGTGTATGAATTGCAGATATGGATAGTGCTTTCATGGACCCAATAATGATGCTCTGCTACTAGCACTTTCTGGTAATAGTACGACTGCTGCGGAATCGATTTTTGCGATTCTCGAGGGGTTGTAGTCACTACCGACTAAAAGTTGATTCCAATTTGGTCACTTATAGCGTGCTCGGCTTAAATCACATAGACGGTTATCAACAGGTAATAAAAGCCAAAGTGATATTTTTTTTTTAAATTTTCAGTAAAGAATTTTGAAAGGAGAAATATTAATGTAAGTTCATAAAGAGAGTTATAGAGTTATCTTCTTTTATCGATGAGACCCTCATTTTCCAAACAAAGGCCATGATATAAAAGATTTGTGTCCGGAGAACACAATGCTTGCATTAACCCACTTTCGTCCTATCTTGAGTTTTGCACTTATTACTTGTGACCACAGCATTGACGAGCCAATCCTTTTAAGCGACAACTGAAGGTAATTGAAATCATCAAGGCACATCAAGTTATCCTCCACGTGTGTTTAAAATCAAGGAACCTTCAGGGCTATATTTTCTTTGTTAGATCGCATAACTTGACAAAGGCAGCATTGGAGCTTTATTTAGCTGCCTGATGTTGATATATGTGAAAAGCTTGTATACCCCTTTCGCTAAATTAACTTCTATAATGCAGTTTAACATGGCGCTAATACTTCAGAGGGGATTCTAGAATTCTTCAAGAGGGATCTCATCTTCGTTGGATTTATTTTTTTTTGTTTGACTTAGAATTATTTCCTTTCTACTTTAGTAAGTTTAAGCGATATACTAAATACCACACCTATTTTCGTCTGAGAACTTATAATAGACTGAGCTCAATTCTATCTGCTAGACCAGTTGAGACATGGAACTTAATTGAATCGCTTATTGCAACACTCATTATCACATTTAGTTTGATACCCATGGTGTACCAACACAGTTTGGGTCACCTTGGTCCACATATCCGAAACCGGTTAAGATATCGAAATAAAAAATATGCACCATTTTACGATGGACGTCAAGTAATTCAGCGGTGAAATCCGTCTTCCATTAGATTCAGCAGTTTTTGAGTGATACGCGAACAAACATACAGACATACAGAGAAATGTTTTAAAAACTGTTGCTTTGGATCCATTGGCTCAATAATGATCTCACTTAAACATTTTTTTTAAATCTGCAATACACCGACATCGAATAGTTTGAAGTTTATTATATATAGAGATTTTTTGCTTTGACAACCATGCACGAGATGTATATAGGAACGATTTTTCGTCATCCCTTGTCAATTTTTGTTTTTAACAAAATATAAAATATACACCAATATACGAGTACATCTAATATCCACCCTGTCGGAAAACAGAAAATCAAATCAACTCACCATGCATGACTTTACAACTGGTTGCCAACTAACTTTTTGTAGTCAACTAAAAATGAGCTATTGTTCGAAGTGGCGTAAAAGAAACTCGACTTTAAGTAAGTTTTTTTTTTTTTTTGACAAGTGATCACTTTTTTCTATAATTCTGATATGATTATAAATATTTTTTAAATCAAAAAACTCAAAATGTCTCACAAAATCGAAGTTGTATAAGGGAACACTCAAGCAACGGTAAAATTTCTCGATATCCACGAGTACTGCTTTCAGCTAGGAAAAACTTATATGTCCTCATACTTGCTTTTCAGGCCCGATAAACGACGACAACTTTCTTGAAATGATATAAAATAAGACCGCGAGAGACCAAACATATTTAATTTAAACGCTTAGTTCAATCAAAACTCACAACAACAACACATGCATTGGCATTTGCGCCACGAGCGTGAAAATTTGAATCATCGCATTCGTCGGACACAACGTCTATGCTATACTTGCGCGCAAAAGCCGTGAAGATTACACAAGGCTTGGGTTATCAGCACACGAACTGCAAAGCTATTAGCAAAACCCGAAACGAATTAGCAGACAATTTTGCTCTACACAACTAAACTTTACACTAGGAGGCAATTATAATGTCGTACGAAGGCAAAGTAGCGCCACCCCAATACATTGTGACAACACCCAGTGAAGTAGACGCGGAAGAAACGCGCTCCGAGCAGGACTTGGAATGCGTAGATGAGGATGCTGGTGCCACTGGTGCCAACACTGGAAATGGTGAAGAAAATGCAACTAGTGCTGCTGGCGGTATCCGTCCCATAGTTGGCATGCACACCTCACAGCAGAAAATGATTAGCCAAAGATCCATGCAAATGTCCAGTCGTTCCTTCTCCAGCGCCAGTAGCACTTCAACCATACTCAAAAGTGCCAGCAAGTCGCTAGAGAGTGAAACAAATATGTGCAAAACTATACTTGCTGGCGTGCAGACTGTCTCAACGCAACAACTACAACAACAACAACAGCAGCAACAACTACTCAGCAGTCAAGTAATGCAAACACAAAAAACAGTCAGCTCCAGCACACGCAGTCAGAGTTTGCAATCATCTTCAATAACTAGCGGCGATCATACAAGCATACTTAGTCAGCTGGGCGGTAGTATTGGGGGTTTGGGTGCAGGGAATACAGCTGTCACCCAACTCAGTGGACAATTGAAGGCACAATCGAGTACATCAATTGTCGCAAGCGAGCAACGTTACATGCAAAAAATGGCATCCACCACATCGGCCGCATCATCGACGAAGACAAATTTTAAAAGTTTTCTACAACAACCCGATACCACCGGTCATCCTATTAGCTCGAGTAGTGGCAGTTTTTTGACGGCACATCAAAAACATGTACGTCAATTTGTACGTTCCACAAGCGCACATTCAGATGCCACCGTACCAGCGAGTGGTTCATTGGCTGGACATCGTCCAGATAAATGTATACGTAGCGCATCGACACAAATTGAAGATACGAGCAGCATAGCTGAGACGTCAGGTGAACAAGCGGTAGCAACAATTTCCACAAACAAATTGGGCTTACAGCAATCATCATCGATTTTAATCTCCAAGTCCGCCGAAACCATCGAAATGAAGACATCTAGTCAAACGCAAGGTATACGTACACAGTTGACATTGTCCGGTGGGCTGTTGGCGCCACCCAACCGAAAAATTACAATTTTAAGTCCAATACACGCACCAGCCGGCTTGCATGAGTTGTTGAAGCGTTCGGGTCGATCACCGTTGTCGCCGCGCATTAGCTTTCCCGGCAGTGAGGTGGATTTATTCGGGTAAGTGGAATCATAATTACATACAAATTTTATATTTAAAACCGTCTGTTCGAAGGGTTGGCATGACGTTGGTCATGCTTCAACGAAACCCACTCACGTGAAAGTTCATTATTATATTGAAGCAAATATTTTTTAGGTGTTGCAGTGGGTATGGCTGCAGATATCGCTTCATAACACAGTAAAAAATTTATTTTATCCATTGGTTACTCATACACCTCGTTGGCCATGCAAATTGAGAACTGTGCTAGCTAGCCAAAGGCACGCAATTAACATACAAACAAGCAACGCGTGGAGGTCTTTCTGAATGTAGCACGTGAAAATGTTGCTTTCGGAAATTGAAAATTTTGCTTCCGGAAAGTGAAAGCGCATTTGAAAGTGCTTGTTGAGGTATACTGTGTAGCGCAATAGAGCTTTTCTATAAGGACTGACTTTAGCGCACTAGAAGTCACCCAAGAATAGAAGTCTATAGTAAAACCTTAAATTCTTGGACTAAAACGGATGCAGTTCAGAAGGCAAACCGTAACTGTTACTCGTAAAAAAAAATAATGAAAAAAAAACATTATTACAAATTTAGTTTTAGAAAATCCGGCTTCGCTGCGTCTCAGAACTTATAATAGTCGAAGTCCGAATTTAATCATTACATCTCCGACACCAGTTGAGATATTGAACTTAATTACATCGCTTATTACAGCACTCATTACCACGTTTCGTTTGACACCCATATTGCAATAACACGTTTTGGGCCACCCGTGATCCACGCACTGGTCAATAACTCTGGTACTGGTCGGGTTATCGAAAAACAGGATAGCATTAATTTTAAGTAAGACGTCTAGTATTGAAATGGTAAAAGCTTCATCCAATTAAAGGAAGCAGTTTTTGAGTGATACGCGAACAAACATACAGATATTCAAACAAAAATTCTCAAAACTATTGCTTGGTATTTTATTGTTTCAATAATGAGCTCTCCTCTTAATTTTTCTAGAGTATCTGCAATGTAAAGTCATCGACCTGTTAAATTTTATTATACTAGCGATCGCCCAGTGGTTGAAATTCAATTTCGCCTTCCTTTCTTTAGTATATTTTCATTTTCTTTGATTTCCTCTTCTCTCTGGAGTCTCTTTTTGTATTTTTTTGTGGTTTTCTATTTTACTGTTTCCTTTTCTTGCTTATTCCTTCCCTTCCCTTCCTTTCCCTTTCCTTTTACTTTCCTTTCCGTTCCTTTCCTTTCCTTTCCTTTCCTTTCCTTTCTTTTCATTTCCTTTCCGCTCCTTTCCTTACCCCTCCCTTCCTTTATGTTCTTTACTTTCCTTATTTTATTTCATTTTATTTTATTTCAATTCACAAAAACCTAACCACAAAAAATACAAAAACAATACTTAAAAAGAGACACGTTTACTCACACAACAGCGGATCTTTAGGGCGAATATTTCTTTTTCATTGGTCCACTACCAACTCTTCGCACTCACAGTGAGAGCCAATTACACGAGTAGTAAAATCACATGCATGACATGTCTACTCACACAACTAGGGCTTTATACATGTTTGGCATTTGCGTTGGTGTCATTTTTAAATAAATTTTTCTATATTATAAATAATTTTTTTTTTTAAGTTTTGTTCATTATCGGCACTGCAGTTTGGACATACCTATCCATACAAATGTAATTTTTAATACCTTAAATGTATAGTTTGGCCATAAAGTGGGACAGTTTCCCTTAACTTGCGCATTTATATTATAGATGTAGAGATTTGTGGTAGTATGTGTGTTTGTATGTTTGGACTTGGAGCCTGAACCATTGGATAGAATCGACCGATATTTTGACGAGACATACCACGATTAACCTTTTAATGGCAGGCTTTATAATCAACACTTTTGGACAAGGGGCGTGATAACTCCCTCGGACTTAGAAATTTTAAAGATTTGTGTCCTGGAACCTCCCACCTAAGCAGGAGAATAGCACGTGGCTCCGCCCGTAAAGTTGTAAAAATTAATATCTTTCAGTTTGTTTGGCTTGCCGTGCCATAGCTGTGAACCTCCAAGGTAAAGCACTTATTTTTCTTGGATTTAGGTTAAAGGTCAGGTATTCATCATTTTATTTAGCTCAGATTTTTTTTTTTTTCAATAATGCTCTGTCTCAATGGGTGTCTTAGAGAGCACTACAAAGTTTTGTTTCCATAAGCTTTATAGTCTTTGGGAGAAGTACAAACGTGATCAGAAATTTTTTCTTCAAAAAACTTAAAGATTTCTTTACCCGCTTGTATTCTTAGAAAGCACGAAAACACTACTCCGTGAGGTTGACTAATTTTCCTTACCGAACTCGTGTCCAAAGCTGTACTTGTGATCCCATCTCTAACCATAGAATAGATCCATGCAGCTATAAAACTTCGGGTTCCCTGGAGTGCAAGTTTCCAACAAATGGACTCGGTTTAAATATTATTGAAGACCCTTCCATGTACCCCTTGCTGTTCGTGCTTCTCCACTGCTTTAGAATAAAGGAAGATATGGTTAGTGTCCTATAGTCTTTAGCGTTTGAGTTCTTAAGTTTACTTGCTTAGGGATGAAAATCTCGAAAAATCTTATAACTTTAAACAAGTTATTCTTGTATATTTGTATATCCACTACTATCTCAGGAACGACTTAACCGATTTGGATGAAATTTGGTATATGAGTAGTATCCTTTGCTTTAAGATTTTCTACTTTGGTGGTCCCACTTGGGGTGGTTCACAGGGTTGCCACCTATATCAATTTTTTTAAATATTAAGCAATATATGGGAATATGGGTATCAAATGAAAGGTATTTTAGGCCGTATACCAACCAAAATATTCTCGAGTAGGGTTGCCACCTAGGGTTGCCACCTGACCGCATTTTATTTATTCCTTCAGATATCGACCACTATCTCGGGAACGGCTAAACCGATTTGGTAGATGGATAGTATGCTTCATTCTAAGATTTTCTACTTGGATGTTGCCACTAAAGGAAGCTCAGAGGGCTGTCACCTTTCCGAATTTTTTTTTAATATTAAGCAATATATGAGAATATGGGTATCAAATGGAAGGTATTTTAGGCCGTATACCAACCAAAGTATTCTCGAGTAGGGTTGCCACCTGACCGCATTTTATTTATACCTTCAGATATCGACCACTATCTCGGGAACGGCTAAACCGATTTCGATGAAATTTGGTAGATGGATAGTATGATTCGTTCATAGGATTTCTACTTGGATGTTGCCACTAAAGGAAGCTTAGAGGGTTGCCACCTTTCCGATTTTTTTTTAAATATTATGGGTATCAAACGGAAGGTATTTTAGGCCGTATACCAACCAGAATATTTTGAAGTAGGATTGCCACCTAGGGTTGCCACCTGCCTGCATTTTAATTATTCCTTCTTATATCGACCACTATCTCGGGAACGGTTTAACCGATTTGGATGAAATTTGGGGTGCGCATGTAGACATAATTTCGTAGCATCTCGAGGTACTTGAATAAATATAACATTATGCGACACATTCGAAAAATACCGAGCAAGGCTCGGTCACTTAGGTACTATTCTTTATATGGGATACCATCAAGCAAACGAAGTTCCTCACAGCTTAAAATTTGTAACTATCAATAATTTGATGACAGTTCTCTTCCTCGTCCACCACACGGTCTTGTCTGCTTTAACCAGGCCAGGCTGTCAAAAGCTACTTTGCAATCGGCAAAAAAAAAGGTGAATGTCGATTTGCTTATAATGTGTCTGCTCCTGGATTTACTTCATTCATTCTACGGGATCACCTTTCTTGTGGGCTGGATGGAGCACACTTAAAATCTTAATTAGAGGCATCTACCCGTGCGACCAAAGTTTTCATAAGGGAACATACATCCCTGTTTTGTACCGTCTTTTCATCTCCGTTTTTCAACTACTTTGCGCACTCCGCCGTTTCCGTCGTTTTATTATTTTTTAAACGGGATAGTGCCATCTTGCATCAGCAATCTTCTCGCATGGCTTCTGGTTGAATATGTCCGTACAAGTGGAATTACTTTCCCCACGATAAACTACCCTTGAAATGAGTAAAACGCACACTAGTCTTGGCCAAAAAAAATTTAATTTATATTATTTTCCAGAATATAATAGAAACCGTGGGCTGAAGGGTTGGGATTCAGCCCCAATTTCTTTGTCTTCATATAATTTAATATGATTTTTGGCTGTTCAACAATCTTTCAAAGTAAAAACGTGAAAACAAAAGCCTACAAAACCCACCCGTACCTTTTTATAGTGAATTTAATATCCTAGGAAAAAATTAAGTAAGTCCTAAAAAATCAGAAGTTACCTTTAATAGACCACTAAAAATTCTAAAAACTCCTATACAGCCCCATTCGAAACAATTGTTTACTATGAATACTTTCTCACTTATATAATTTTGCTCACTATTTTATATGACTTTCGAAGAAAAATATATTGTTTTTTGCCCAGTCTAATACACAGCACTATATATTTGTTGTTTAGGAAAGATTTTCCTACACTGGTTTGGTGTTTAATCCTCTTAATTGTCTGCAAAATTTCAATAACCTTTGGTTTATGATTTCTGGCTTAAAATTTTTTGTTCAAATGTATTATTGTGATTTTGCTATTAGCTTCTGAAATATCTTTTAGCTTAATCTATTAATCCGGATATTTTAAATTTATTCGCAATGCAATGTAAATGAGATAACTTAATCGGGCATAAATAGCCATTCAATAAATTTCACATCTGCATAATTCATAAATTTTCCCAGTCACAAATGTCGCCATTTTTGCGAAACTAGAAATTGATTCACAAATAAAAGCATTTCTATGGGCTCTTAGTGATTTATGCATATGTGTATGTAGAACGAATGTTCCTTTTCTTGTATTTTAGGAGAAATATTTCGATGCAACTAAAATACGAAAAGTTAATTTTTGAACATTTGGCATCCCTTTTCATAAAAGTGTTTACTCATCTAGTTACCAAGCCTTTCTATATAACTCCCCAAATTTCAAATTCAAACTATGCCCAGATGACACTTAGTTTTTTGTGTTTTTTTTTTGCTTTCCTATGGCTTCTGAATTATGAAAATCTTAGAAACCGCATTACTAAATTACTTTTAATAGGTGGCACCCCTTTCCAGGACAATTATTTACTCTAACGCTTATTATACTATTTCCTTCAAGGATAAGTAAATAACAAACTCACTCAAAATGCCTAAACCCCTTGTTGAGTTATAAATGGTGCAACCAGCATATTGGAAAGTAATTTTTGCAAAGTTAGCAACGCTCTTTATATCTAGGCTCATTCATGCGACATCCTTAATTTGAACAAGTAAAGAAGTCTAAGTTCGGGTGGAACCAAACATTATATACCAAGTAGTGATCTATTATGTCATCCCAATTTACGCAGGTCTATTTTAATACTTTTCAGTTCGTTTAATACAGCCAGCTGATTGTTTTCAATAAAAAACACTTCTGTGATGAGTCTTAAGGGGTTAATTAATTTATTTGTATATAAATATTGGCGGCCGCCGTGGTGTGAAGGTAGTGTTGCCGGCCTACCACACCGAAGGTCCATGGTTCGAGCCCTGGTACAGGTAACATCAAAAGTGATTTGAAAAAAAGTTTTTCAAAACGGGGTCGCCCCTCGGCAGTGGTTTGGCAAACTCTCCGAGTGTGTTTCTGCCATGACAGGCTTCTCAGCAAAAATTCGTCTCCTTTGTAGATGCCGTTCGGAGTCGGCAAAAAACTGTAGGTCCCACCAATTTGTAGGGAAAAATTCAAATCGGCACACCACAAATTGGAAGAGAAGCTTGGCGCAAAAATCTCTTAGGAGGTTTATGATGATATATCTGTTGTATATCGCGCCATAGAGATAGAGAGATATAAATAACTTACCTGCCAACCACAGCTAATCACATTTTTTCAAAATTCCAATACTTGAACATTTTATCGAGTCAGATCATTTATTATTTTAGTATACTTATTGATGGAACCATCTCTTCTTCTTCTCATACTTACAAACATTTCATGTTAATTAAAGGTATGAAAATCAAAACAGGTATATAGCTTCCCTATTGCAGTGGAGTATTAACTACTTGCCTGGAAATTTTGCTTGTTTGTTATCGGATTTACCTGATTTTTGGCAGGAGTATACTACATACCATTGAGAAGCAGCTGTCCAATTTTGATTGAAATATCTAGTTGATACTACAAGCAATCACCTTTGAAATTAGCACAATTTTTATGCTGAAAAGTGGGCGGCGCCACACCTACTTCCCCAAACTCCACACAATTTTTTTGCGGCTGATTTTTGCTTAAAAAGCTTATTGTGTGTGCAAGATTTTATTGATATAGCTTGCATAGTTATAAAAATATCACGTTTTACATTTTACAAACAAATTTTTCAAAACTATGAAAAAACTCGATAAATCAATTTTTGCCAGAGTTATGGCATAAAAAGTTTTGTGGTATGATCCACTATAAATGCGGCGGGGCAACGCCCATTTTCAAAAATGTATATTTTTCAACTCTCTTCGTTCACGGACACTTCGAAAGTGAAATAAAATGATATAAAGCTTTTTAAAGCAAAGTTATTGCCCAATAAGTATATCTATGATCCTTTTGAAAATCTTTCGTATAAAAGTGGGCGTGGACCTTAACCGATTTCGCCCATTTTTTCCATAGCATACCTCGTAATAATATAAATAAGTGTGCTTAATTTCGTTTCGATATCTTGAACGGTCTTTGATTTATGGTTAATATTATTTCTAAATTTTACTTAATCAAAAGTAGGCGGTGCCACACCCATTTTCAAAAATTTCTTCAAAATTTTATTTTATGCCTCAATTTCAATGTAGTCACCAAATTTTATCCTTATAGGTGTATTATATACTGAGTAATCACTTTTTTGTGTTTTCGAAAATATTCTATATATATCAAAAGTGGGCGTGGCTACTATCCGATTTCGACCATTTTAAATAGCGCTCGGAGATGAGTGCTAAGGAATCTTCATACCGAATTTTATTAAGGTATCCCAAAATTTGCTCAAGTTATCGTGTTAACGGACGGACGGACGGACACGGCTTAATCAATTTCTTTTTTCCTCCTGAAAATTTTGATATATATAAGTCAATATCTATCTCGATCCGTTTATGCGGAAATACCTTATGTGCGTAGCACTACTAGGTATAAAAACAAACTAACTTTAGAGTAAGTATGAATTTTTGAATAAGTACACGCTTAAAAATTTTAACTTAATTTGAAACTTTTCTGGGCTACATATATGTCCAAACCAGATTTAGTTTAAAATTTAAATTGAGCCAGTTTTCGAAAAATGACCATGAAGAAAAGAGTTTAAATTTTAAACCAGAAATATCTTAACAATTAAAAAACATAAAAAACATTTGTATCAGTTGGCAGGATTCGAAACGACGCTCCCGCATCAGAGTCATCTGCTCTACTCACTGAATTGAAAAAGCTTTCAAAAATAAATGAAAAAAAATAACAAAATTTTAGAGGTTTTTTTCTCAGTTCAATTTTAAATCTAATTCTCAATAAATTCAAAATTGGTGTAGGTATTCGAAAGGTTTGGAATTTATTACAAACACGTTTAGAAAATTGCTTAAACCGACGAATGGTTTAAAATTTAGGCTCAAATTTTTAGCCGTGTAACAAACATTTTTATGAATATCATATATGACAACATGTATTTTCCTATTCCTGATAAAGATAAAGCCAACCAAATAGTTCTTGAGATATACATATATGCTATGACTAACACATGTAAAACAAATTTTTGAACGGGTGGCAATTCTCTTTATAAAAAATATATTTTTTAGTAACAAAGAGTTGTTGAACAGTTGGACACCAATCATATTGTATTCTGAGAAAGATACAACTCGAATTTAATGATCAAACAGTAGCAAGTTCAAGATATTTTTCTCGTCTTCATGTAAAACAAATTTTTGAACGGGTGGCAATTCTCTTTATAAAAAATATATTTTATAGTAACAAAGAGTTGTTGAACAGTTGGACACCAATCATATTGTATTCTGAGAAAGATACAACTCGAATTTAATGATCAAACAGTAGCAAGTTCAAGATATTTGTCTCGTCTTCATAAATGCCCAGCTCGCTTAAAAAGTTTGCACTTCAAAAAATTAAGTTTTTATTGTTACCTATACCTTCGTTATGGTGAATAAGAGTACTAAGTACTAATCAGCTGCAATACACCAAAAAAACAAACCTCCAGTGAATTCAGAAAATAAACTGGTGAATTTCGCTAGTAATTCCTAAAATATCCCCGCTGTGGACTACACCCTTGAAGAAAACTCCTGTAAAGTGTCTATGCATCGAATCTATTGAATATAGCGATGTACTAATCCAGTGACATCTCTTTTTTTTTTCTTCTTTTTTTCCATTTTTATAATTGACCGCTAATGCTTTAGACTGTTATACTCGTATGAGTGCATTTAAGTGAAATTAGAGTACCGTTGTACGGTTTTGATATTTCAAATTTGCGTATGTGCCGCGGTAGGTGAGTTAATCCTTTAATTATCATTTTAAAGCGAGTAGTAATGAGGTTAATTAGTTATTAGACTGGGACAAAAAATATAATTATACCCAGCGTGTACTATTACACAAGATATTATAGTTTTGGTCATATAACGGTGGTTTGTAATGGTACAAAATAATAGCGATAGCTATGGAGTTCCATGTATCAAAGTTTTTAGAATGAACAGAGGAATTCATTAAGACATGTCCGTTCGTCCGTCCGTTCTGGCCAAGGTAGGTTGCTATTTGAAATGGGCGAAATCGAACCGTAAACACGCCCCTTTTGTCGATATCGAAAGTTTCTAAAAACGTATAAAATGGGTTAATTCAATAATAAAAGCAGCTAAAGTGATGAAATTCGCTAGATTTATTAACTTGGTTGTTTCATTGACGATTTTATCAATTTTTTGGAAAAGGGGAGTGGCACCGCCCACATATGAATGAAGAAATTTTCAAAATTTGACTCTTAATAACGAAATTTCGTAGGAGACATACTATTGTTGTGAAAAAAACACACATAGAAAACAAGCGACATCGGTTTTCGATTACACCTGCTTTTTCATAAAAGTTATATGGAAAGGAGGTAGAAATATTGAACTGCCCATATCTAATTAAGTGATACAGGTATATTAATATAATTTGGTACTTTCTTCAATTTTCTTGTTCTTTTTATGATTTTTGCAAAATTTTGGATAGTGGGCGTGGCAACGCACAATTTACCACAACCACTTATACAGAGCTGGGTATTTAATGTTCGATTCCACCAGAACTTAGACTTCCTTACTGATTTTTATATAGTCAACTTGTTATACTCAAATTTCTATATATAATAAAATTGTTACGGACCGATTTCTATACATTGCCTAAACTAAAAAATAATAGATAGGAATTATTATTGAGAAAATATAAGCCAAAGTAACAGTTTATGGAATTTTTGTCTGTTTGTATGTTTGAACGCGTATCACTTAAAACCTGTTCAAAAGAATTGAATGCGTTTCTTACAGTTATATTTCTAGACTCTTACTTAAAATCTTAGATGTTCCTTAATTCGATAACTCGACCGGTTTCATAGTTATCGATCAATACTTGGACCATTGTGACCCAAAATACGTGCGTACAATATGGGTGTTTATGAGTGCTACAATAAGCAATGGGATTAAGTTCTATATCTAAATTGGTTTCGGAGTTATATGAATAACAGCTGACTCAGCCTGTTAAAAGTTGACTGGGCTTTCTAATTCCTCCTAATGTGTTTAGAGCATAAAGCTTCTGATTGGTTACTTCGACTACACGTCTTTGCCTTGAGGTATAGTTAGTCATTCAAAAAATATCATCTGTACTTTTGTCTAGACAGTCAGCCAATTTTAATTTGCTACTTATGACATCGCTCTCCACTTCAAATTAAGTAAACCATAGTTGTTTGTTCAACAGAAAAATATCCTCTTCTGGCTATCACTAAACCCGGCAAGTGTCGGTTGGAGTACGGTCAAGGATGTATCGTCTTCAGCCATTCTAGTCGGTTTCGAAACGCCGTTATATGCTTCCTCGTACTAGTCGCTCCTTAGATCTTGCAGGAACTCTATTTAAAATAAGTTTGCTCTCCTAGTACAGATGCGCCAGCCGAGTAGAGAAACTACAAGGTGGCTGTATCGGGCTATTGGGTTTCATGACCAATTTCCCTTGCTATACTCTACATGCTCTCTTCAGTGAAGGAGGTAAGTATTCAGAAATCTTTGCCGCCACAACATAACCGTCCGAGTCCTTGAGTGCACACATTCAGGTTGGTCATCATTTCGGGCTTCGAAGTTTTTACTAGACAATCAGGGTGAATGGTTTGAGCTGCGATGAAGTCATTCTACCTACCCATTCTACATGAGTTTTGCGACTGTAGCACTTCAAATGTTGCTTACTTTTTCGCCATAAATCGACAGTTACGAAGTAAAAAATGATGATATTTGAAGCTCACGTCCCTATTTATTTCACTTTCTTTAATAAATTAGTATAGTCCACTATAAGTGGGCTCCACACTAAAAGCCCAGGCTTCTCTATGACAAATACTATAAAGTCCAAAACATTTCCCAACACTTTTTTCATCACATTCTTCATGCATTCTTTGCAAACATCAACTGTTGTATATTATTAGTCGTAAGGGATGTTAATATTTATCAGAATTCAAAAAAATTTATGGAAGCTGAAACAATGTGGGTAAAATTTATTTGAGCTAAAAGCGAGCAGACTGCAAAGCTGTTAAAACCTTAATGAGTTTAACTGGCTGCATAGCGTTGCACAGACTGCATATTGCGCTTAATTAGTACCCTGCAAAAAATCATGGGACTGATCTCTAAGGAGAGTGATCCGGGATCAATACATTTCGTCTAAAGTGGGCTACAATTGATCCCAACTACCCCGTTATAGGCATAGTTGAGATAAGTCGATTTCAATTTATGTAGCCTACTTTTAGGTGTAAAACGTAAACTTGTCCGGCCGTACCTGTAGGGGAACAAAGGGAATATGTCCGACATTACCCTTTTGGGCATGAAAGGGACCAATTATACCCATACAAAGAGAGTAAAACTGGCATTGGTCGCGTGCTCCTTTGCGACTCATCCCGGATTCATCCTAGACTAATCGCATTTTTTGCAAGGTAAACATAACTGTGTATATGTGCATGTCTCTATGTATGTATATTCATACAGGGTGGCTGATGAATTTTGCTACATTAAGAAAGTCAAATAATTTTTTTTTTCAGTGTATGGAATTCATTTTTCTTTTATTCATGTTAAAGCTCAAAATTTTATTAAATATAGCTTAATTAGTTTTAAAAATAATGGAATTTAAATGCCCCCCCTGCTCGTCGATGCATGTGCGGCATCTTACCAAAAAGTTGTTCATTACTGCTTGGAGAGTTGAGACAGGAATAGCCGCAATTGTTTCTCGAATGGATTGCCTTAGTTCATTCAAATTTGTTGGTTTTGCTTTGAAGACTTCCTGTTTGCAATAACCCCACAAGAAAAAGTCAGGTGCAGTAAGGTCAGGCGACCTGGGTGGCCAACGGAATGTGGAGTTTCTGGATGTCAGCTTATTGGGAAATTTTCGTCGCAATTCTGTCATAACAGGTTGGGCTATATGAGGAGCTGCACCATCTTGCTGAAACCACACAGAGTTGAAAGAAATTCTCATTCGGCGTAATTCTGGATAGAAAAACTCTCTCAACATGCTCAAGTAACGGTCTCCAGTAACCGTAACGGTGTGACCGTTTTCTTCGAAGAAGTAG
This sequence comes from Merzomyia westermanni, assembly GCA_949987695.1. Lineage (NCBI taxonomy): Eukaryota > Metazoa > Arthropoda > Insecta > Diptera > Tephritidae > Merzomyia > Merzomyia westermanni. The sequence continues at coordinate 48,492,696 of OX465290.1, forward strand.
GGCCCGACAATGCAGCGTGATGAAACTGCACACCACACTGTGACACGAAGTGGATGCAATTCCGTCTCATGGAGTATCTGTGGGTTGGAAGCCCTCCATATTCGACAATTTTGTTTGTTTATGTTGCCGTTTAAATCGAAATGGGCCTCGTCAGACATGAAAAGACAGTTCAACATGTTTCCATCCTCTTCCACCATTTGAAGCATCTTCTGGCAAAATTCCAAGCGAATCGGCAAGTCTGCAGCATTCAGTTTGTTGGCCATTTGAATTTTATATGGGAATAAGTCCAAATCTTTGTGCATAATTGACTGTAATGACTGTCTGCTTACACCCATTTGAGCAGATAAGCTTCTTGTCGAAACACGTGGATTGTTTTGTATGGCAGCAGCTACAGCAGCGATTGTTTCCTCCGTTCGAACTGAAGGGTTTCGATGGTAAGGTCTTCTGTTGACTGTCCCATGCTCGGCAAAATTGTTTACAAGTCTTATTATGGTCCATCTGCTCGGAGGATTGCCGCCAAACGTGCGCCTATACTCTCTTTGAACCGAAACTATGGGCTCCAGTGCGTGATAGCGGCGGACAATCCAAATTCTTGTTTCAGTGTCCCAGTTATCCATTTTTGTTAAATGTAAAAGTCAATCTGCAAAATAAAAAAAAAATTAACCAGATTCATTAAATAGAAAAAAAGTTATTTAATTTTTTTTTGGTAGCGGCTTTCATCAGCCACCCTGTATATGGAAATTTTCAAGTTTATGGTTGAACAATTCATGAAAATTTCGATGAATCGGCGGCTGAGTAGTCAGTGTCTTTACGTTGCGCAGCAGAATGCCATTCCCTTTCGTTGGCCATTAAGCGCGCTTAAAGCTGGCACGAAATGTGCTCAGTCAGTTCTCGGAAAGAAAGGCTCTAGAGTTTGCCAACCGTGTGCAGCATTAGCGGCTATGTGACAACAAACTTTCTCTGCTTTTCTGGAGACCCACAACTAGTTGCACATAGGTATATACGTTATCTAGGCAACCAAAGAAAAGTGCTCAGAGTTTGTTTCGGGAAATCTTAATCCAGAAAGCTTTAGTTTTATCTGACGTAAGACGCGATATGATCGATTCAAGTTTGCTTTTGTCGTTCACATAACATATGCGTAGCTTAATGAAGATTAAGAGATTTTACAACGCAGTTGCTCAGAGAAGAAATATTGAATAAAATGAAAATGTATAAAGAATTTAGAAAAGGCGACCTATTTCATTCAAAAAAAAAAAAACAACAAAAAAAAATTGATATGTTGTATTTGATAATGGAAATGCATGACAAATACTATGAGGACTTCTACAAAAATTGTCGGAAGAATCCATGGAATGAAAATTGACTATTTCAAGAGAATTAATGAACTTATTGTTTGGAAAGAGTAAAAAAATGTATAAAAAACGCTAGACTAAACTAGACTAAACTAACGATCGAAGAGGAGATAATATTGAAAATATAAAATTCTGTTTTCTTGAAAACTTATTTTTTATCCAAATCATTGAATTTTCACAGTTAAAACAATATAATACATACAATCAATATTCCATAACTTCAATGTTTCATAAACTGAATTTGCTTTTCTTTTTCTTGTTTCTTTACAGGTAAGTTGACCAATCATCATGCTCACTGGCCACCTGCTATACTGCCAGCTTATTCCTCAGACATAATACTGTCTTCCTAAAATCTCAAATAAGTTTGTGTTTAAGATTCTCAGTACAGATTTAGCTGTAAGTATTTTTAAATGTGAGTATTCAAAAGTCATCTTATCTAACACTGCGCAAAACCTGGTCTTTTGGAGAGAGTGAGAAGGAAAAGGGTAGTGTTTTACTCAACACAGAATTTTATTTTACTTTATATTATTTTATTTTATTTGATTAATTTTATTTTTGAGTTTGTGTTATTTTATTTTATTTTTTTATATTTTATTTTATTTTATTTTTTTATATTTTATTTTCTTTGGTTTTATTTTATTTCATTTCATTTTATATTATCTTATTTTATTTTATTTTATATTATTTTATTTTATTTTATTTTATTTTATTTTATTTTATTTTATTTTATTTTATTTTATTTTATTCTATTTGATTTTACTTTATTTTATTATTTTTATTTTTTTTTATTTTGTTTCATTTTATTTTTTTATTTTATTTTATTTTATGGTAGTCTATTTCGACTATAACAGAATTTCATGTTTTTTCTTTTAATAATTAAATTTTTTAATTGAATAGAAAATGAAAATTTTAGGCGTTTGTCTCTAACTTTTCCTATAGATCCAAATTTTAGTTTATTTCATTTAAGTGTAAAGTAAATATTTTCTCAATAGTTCTCCCAAAATTGTTTCCCTGGACACAACTATGATATGCATTTGCCGCCATTACAGATATGTAAATCAGTACTTATATCTTGCCACCCCATGAGGGTTTGGTAGTTATTTACCTTATTTGCCGTGGGCTGCCGCATTGTCTACACAACAGTGTTGTCACATAATTAAACCAACACATAAACAAGCCTTCGGCAACGTGGCTTCAGGTGGCTGGCGCTCTGATACGCGTACTAATAATTTATGCTGAAAATAGGTTTTTAAGCAGGTATGAACACCTCAGTGTGCATTTGTGGTTAATTTTCGGTATTTATGGGGACGTTTCGAGTGCCATTTATTGAATAATTTCTGGTAAATTATCACATTGTGTGCGAGTTTGGTCAAAAGTTAGCTAACTGCTGACATTAGGATTGATGTGTTATAGTCATTTAATTTAAAGTTTTACTCTTGGGCCTAAACTAAAGTGCGTGTCATAACTATGACGCTCTATGAATTATACTTTTTAAAGATGTGAGCATCATTTGGACAACATATTTGTATGACTCTTCAATGAGAAAAATATTGAAATATTTAATTGAAAAAAATATAGATATACTCGTATATATATTTTTTTTAATTGTCTTATTTTTTCCCATTTTATAGTTATAATTCAAGTTTTCGACAGGACTTTTTTTTCTTCAGGTTTATAATAGCGGTAAGGGGTAACTGAATTTTTCTGTATCAATTTTGGGGCCAAAAATGTAGCAAAAATCGAATTCAGCTGGAGTTGATCGGAAATTGAAATGAGAAATCGGTAATTTTTGGCATCTAAACAAAACCTTTTAGGATGATTTCGATAAAAAAATGTCAAACACCCTAATGCATATCTACCTTATACCTTAGTATTTGAACACATGCATTCTTCTAGTCTCATAGCTTGAAGCTTTTAAACAATTTCAGTTCTCATATAATCTTGAAAAATTTACACTTTTTTCTACACAACTCCATACAGTCGGAACCCTGTGGGTCGTTTCGTATTTTTACGTGTCATCGATTTTAATCGATTATCTTAGTTTTAATTTTTTTAATAAGTATAAAAATAACTGCTTTCCGGCGATAAATCAACTGATTTCCAAAGTTTTCTAATTTAGTTTCAAAATGCAACATAATTTTATCCACTTCAAATAAATTTTATCGATAATTGACATATGTAGGTATTTAATTTCTTGTCGCCATTGTCACCTCCAAAAGTCCTCAAAAAGCCATGACATAGTCCCAAGTGTCGTAATCCCAAGTGAAAAAAATGTTGCTTTGACACTCCCCCCTCCCCCATTAGGGGAGTCTGTGTTGATCAGGTAAGAGTTTCTATTATGTCCCTTGGTTTTGGCTGATGTATTGTTTGTGATTATGCCACTTGGGATTATGTCATGTCATCCCGGAAAATTGGGAAGATATAAATATAGAAGATAGGTTACTCGGGATAATTGATTGAATCATTTTACGTGTTTCTGGTGGTAGATTGCTCTCAAAATGAGCGCTTTATCAAACTCGCTTTAGTCGAATATTAACCCATCAGTAAACTAAAAGGCTTCACTTCTGCCTTGCCTATCCTCACTAAACCGAGACAGGCACCTAAATTTAGGCTGCAAAACGGGTTTTTCCATCAATATCAAATTCGCGGAACTCTGTTCAAGTTGTCTAGAAGTCCCCCTAGTTTTTGCTCAGTCTAATACTTAACTACAATTCAACAGTCAAACTTGTCTAACCGCCTAGCGCGATTTTAAGCTCATCGTACTAAAGCTCGTAATTCTTCTATTCTAGGCGGCTATTAAAAACAGAAATCGACGCCGAAATCGTTCTTCTTCTAGTTTTTACAAATTAGTGAAGGTTGACTTTTCAATGCTGCTATTTTGTTGGGAACAGCTTTTGGGGGGCTAGTTGCATGTCCTTTGTTGGCCTTTTATTTATTGACTACACCCATATCTGATGTGGAGCTCATAGAGAAAATCATTAATTTCTCTCGATACTCGCCGATAACGTCACGGAAGGGATATAAGTTTTCACGAAATTTCTTCTCTAGCATAATTTAAGGACCATCTCGTCTTCAATCGCTATTGTCCATGCGTCCCAGCCGTACATCGGCCATATGTCATGAGACTTATTCTTACTAAACTATAGGTTAAGAAATTTATTCTACCGTCTTAAGTATATATATTGCTACAACTTAGCAAAAAGTTTTAATTTCTAATTGGCTGTCTTATCATTAACTAACTATCTTCTACGCCAATAACAAACTAAATATACCTTTAATGTACTCGACATATTCGCATTATTGCAATTAGTTGGATGGTTTTTATACTCAAAATATTTCAGACACGTCAGAATGCCGTGAAAGCTTTTCACACAGCTTCATTTCTAATGAGCTCTTTAGTCAACATGCTCTTGGATGGAATCTGTCAAGTGAGCTGATAGTGAAAATTAATGAAAGTTCCATTGCGTTTAACATAAAACTTTTTCACACCCAGAATTAAGTACATACTCACATCATAGCTTACTAAACAAACATTCCCGCAATATTTCACAGATGCTTGTGAATTTAATTAGGATTTTGAAGATATATCTACATAGCTTTGCATTTCTCAAACAGATGTTGTTGGCAGAGCATAACCGAGAATTTTTGAAGCAAATCTTGTTTTTCGGTAAACATAATTTCAACTAACAAATGAGATGCAAGTAGGGCATTCTATCCCGAAATTATTTTAAAATCCCAAAATTTTTCGAACTAGGAAAACTTCAGGATTATCATAATATTTCGGGAAGTACTGTGTTGTACTCAGAAAAGCATAGCTCGCAGATTATATTAATTTGTAGCCGAAACTAGTTGGATATAAACTTATATATTTATTCTATTTAAAATTGTAGAACTCAAATTATCATAATTATTATTATTATTATTATTATTATAAAAACCACGCCCACTTTTTATATACTGAGTTTTTTGAAAATACAAAACAAGGTAACTAGTATATAATTTACCTATAATGACCAAATTCTCTGTATATATTGTAATTTTGGTATTCATTTAATTTTTTTTAATTGTTTGAAAATGGGCGCGGCAACGCTCACTTTTGATTAAGTAAATTTTATAAAAATTGTCAATCGTAAATCTAAAAGAATTCATTACTAAATTTTGCGCACAGATCACTCATATGGAATAGGAATGTGCCAGAAGAAAATGGGCAAAAGTCATTAAGAGCCACGCCCAGTTTCATATGAATGATTTTTAAAAGTACCATGGATGAATATTACAGACAATATCACTGAGAAAAATAGTTTTAAATCAATTCTATTCTAATTCTCTATATTTAAGATAGGGATGCCACTTAATCCTATCATTTTTATTTTTTAAAATATCAGTTAACATCTCGAAAATGATGTAAAACATTAAAAAATTTTGAGTCTGGCTAACATGCTAGATTCCCAGCTTTCCTAATTAATTGATACCATTTGGGATGTTATGTAGGGTTGCCACCTATTTGAAATTTAAAAAATATAAAGTTAGATATGGCAATCAAACAAAAATATTATATTTTAATAATTTTATGATATCGGCGGAGACACTGCAAAACAGCGTAACGCATAAAGGCAAACCCGCGCAAGCTACATTTGTGTCAAAAACTTTTATAGGCTCTTGGCATTCAGATCTATTCATTTATTTAAAAAAAAAGAGTCGTTTTGGTCGCATTTCAACAAAAATATTTCTAAGGAGGGAAACCAGCAAAAGGGTCTAGTTACCAGTAAGGGGCTTTCCCTCTTCCTAACATATTTATTTCGCTGTTATCTCTGATTAAGTTTGGCATATAGGCGATATGGTACATGTCAAGCTCTCCTACTCCATTTAAAATGTTTGTTACTCTTACGTATCTATAAATTAAAATTTAATTTAGAATTGCTTTTAAAAAGCATATTGAAAATTTCGAAAATGTAATAAAGAAATCCCGACATTTTCACCAAGATAAAAAAATACGGGGTCTCGGAGCTGACATCCCCAATATGTAAATAAGCGCAAAAGCATTGTTCTACAAATGGAGGAAAAGCTGTGAAAGTGAATGCAGCTAGCCGAGTTTTCAGTGTAATTAAATGAACATACGAACATGCATTTGTTTGTTCTAAGCACTTATTTGGATGTGTACGCATGACTGACACAAAATGTTGCATTTGCTGGAAATTTTTTTTCGGATTTTCCTTTCTGTCCGGTCATGTTTTTATCACTGCTTCAACGTCCAAAATGTGCAAAGTACAGCTCACTAAAATATAATAAAATAAAGTAAAATAATATAAAATAAAATAAGACAAAATAAAATAAAATATAATAAAATAAAATATAATATAATAAAATGAAATAAAATAAAATGAAATAAAATAAAATAAAATAAAGTAAAATAAATCAAAATTAAATGCAATAAATAAAAAAAATTTTATTAAAAAATATTAAATAAAATAAAATCAAATAAAATAAAATAAAATAAAATAAAGTAAAATTAAATTAAATAAAACAAAATAAAACAAAATAAAGTAAAACACAAAAAAATAAAATGAAATAAAATAATAATAAATAATAATAATAAAGTAGAATCCAATAAAATGAAATAAAATTTAAAAAACTAAAATAAAGTGAAATTAAATACAATGAAATTAAATTGAATAAAATAAAAAAAAAATAAAAAGTATATTAAAATAATGTGTAAAGGAAATTGAAGAAAGAAGAGGGAAGTAGAATATATGAAAATATATTAATGGAAAGCAACGCCAAAGGAAGGAAGAGAAGCCAAAGAAGACCAATATGAAGGCGTGTCAAATAATCTTAAGGGAAGAAATAGCAAAGAAAGTAAGAGAAAGTAATTCTAAGGAAGGAACAAAATAAAGTTTTATGGTTGAATTTTCCTTTTCGTTCTCTACTATGTTATATTTCGCAAAAGTACTCTACTTTTTATTTTGGAATTAAATTATGGAATAAATGATTTATGTTACCGCAATACAAATGTATGATTCTTAAATAAAGGAAATGCAAAAATTGAACTGAAAAGAATAGCAATACGATGCGAGAAACGGCTTTGTGCTGAATAATAAAATGTGATTTATATATTTGTATTGGAGGTTTTCAGTGTAGGTCATGGAAGTATATATGTATGTACTTGGCAATTGGGAATTCATAGTTCGTGTGAGATATGAAGAGAGCGTATGTTTGACGAAAATTCAAATTTTTGGCACCAAAAATGTGCCAATTTATAGTTATTTATTTTGTTCAGCAATGAATGTTTTGTGGTGGGTGTATAAGTTAAGTTATAGTATAGTCCTTTTTATTATTAAGGCAGAAGGGGTTCTGCCGGTCTTTAGGCATTCGTTGGTCTGCCGGAAACTCTGAGAAATAAAACATAGAACATAACATTTGATGTGTCTAATTCAATCTGATTTTGTTTTTAAAACTTATAGCTATTTGTACATTTTTGATCACTGAAAGTAATTTTCATAACTCCTTCTCTTTTCATATTCTTAGTAGCTGAATTTCTAGTTCAGCAGTTAATGCTGATATGACCAATGGCAATGTTTTGCTGAGCTAGCCATGTCGTCACATATTCTGCCAGCGTCGCGACAGTCTTATTGCGCTATGCAATTGGTTATTGGTTACAAACAGACGTCTATGAAGGTTGTGCTGTTGCATGATATGTGCGTGTGGCATTGATTCACTACAGTTTTCTGTATTACTACATATTTCTTTTTAATTGTCAATACTACTAAAAGGCTAACTGAAGGTTTTTCATAAAAAGATTTTAAAAATGTATTGCACTTTCTTAAGCCGTTCTCATTGGGCGTTTCCTTTAGAGAGCAAATATAAGTTTTTAAATAACTGGAGCCCAGTATTAAAGGATTTTATGACAACTAATCATTTGCCCCAATAAACACAGAATAAAGGGCTTGAGGATTGCATGCCAAATAATGCACGACGCAAGTATAATCAAGGCATTAGCAGCTATAAATCTCCCAACAAACAAGAAATCAAAACTAAGGTGCCTACACATAACTCCTTGCTTCTAATGCACTCCACAAATCTGTGCAAACACACATCTTCTTTGCTGCCGTGCAAAGGCTTTATGTGCAGCAATGATAATAATTGACATTATGATTGCTTGTGATATATATGTGGGTGCGCCATTCATGGTAGCGGCAAACTAACTGTACTCCCACTTGGCTCATATATCTCACGTTTCTCAACTGCAGTTACAGCTGAATGAGTATTAAGTCGGCTTGCATGAAAGTTATCATCAAATCCAGGTAATATGACACTTGCATTGAGTTTACTTTAGTTAGTCATGAGAAAACAAAAACAAAGAGAAAAGGAAAATGTTAGTCAGCGTAATCACTGAGCAACACCTTTGAGGGCCGGTTTCACCAACGCGACTAAGACTAAAACTAAGTCGTGACTTAAGTTAGCACAGATTCGAGACTAACTTAATTTTGGGTTTCACCAACTGAGCGACTTAAATAATTTTGAGCACAACAACCCGATCAGCTGTTTTATGCATAGTAGTATTTTTTCATACCAGACAACTCTGCGCATCCCAATATCCCAGTGCGAAAAGGGCATGTATGGCCATACAAGAAGGAATGTATTGATCTTACACCCATTTCTCTTTAGTTGGAAGGTACTAAATTTAAAGCTTAATTGAAAACGATAGTTTCGTAATGGTTGCATGCTAGAAAACAAGCGTTCACATGCATCTACGCTTACCCTGTTAAAGTCAAGCATGGTGAAGTTTCCGACGGTGGCGTTGCGCAAAACAAATTAGCAACATTACTGACATTTAGGTTTTGAACCACAGCAACACTGCTTAGTCGAGAATAAGTCAGCTGGCAAGTTGACTAAGTTGTGACTTAGCTAAGTTAGGTGGTGAAACTGAAAAAGTGAAAATCGCTACTTAACTAAGTTAAGTCGAGTTGGTGAAACCAGGCCTGAATGTTTTAAGTTTGCATTAGGGATGTTACGAAAGTGGGAATCGAATTTAACCAAGTTTGTTGAGTTTTTTATTGCACCAAATTTGCCCAACCATATTCGGAACGGAAAGCGGAAGTCAAAGCGCCGTTCAAGCGATACTTGTTTATGTAAATCTAAGAAGAGTGTTGAAAGAAATAATACGAAACAAGTAAGGACGGCGCTGTCTTCGGCTGTGCCGAAGGCTTTATACCTTTCATGAATACGTGCAAACTTAAATACGCATTTTTTAAAGTTCTCTAAAACTTTGTCAGCAATACATTTAATTTTCTTTAATCTTCCAAAATGAGGGATAAATGGCCATAATCCTCTTATCTGAACGATCGGTTGTATGGGATATATACTATATAGAGCTCCGATCTTGCTGACTTTTTTACGAAATCTTTTACTATCCATAAGAAAATATCTCACCAAGTTTCAAGTTTTAATCTTTCAAAATGAGGGAGAAATGGCCATAATCCTCTTATCTGAACGATCGGTTGTATGGGATATATACTATATAGAGCTCCGATCTTGCTGACTTTTTTACGAAATCTTTTACTATCCATAAGAAAATATCTCACCAAGTTTCAAGTTTTAATCTTTCAAAATTAAGGAGAAATGGCCATAAACCTCTTATCTGAACGATCGGTTGTATGGGATATATACTATATAGAGCTCCGATCTTGCTGACTTTTTTACGAAATCTTTTACTATCCATAAGAAAATATCTCACCAAGTTTCAAGTTTTAATCTTTCAAAATTAAGGAGAAATGGCCATAAACCTCTTATCTGAACGATCGGTTGTATGGGATATAGACTATATATAGCTCCGATCTTAGCGATTTTTTTACCAAATTTTTTATTATCTATAAGCAAATACCTCACCAAGTTTCAAGTTTTAATCGTCCAAAATGAGGGATAAATGGCCATAATCCTCTTATCTGAACGATCGGTTGTATGGGATATATACTATATAGAGCTCCGATCTTGCTGACTTTTTTACGAAATCTTTTACTATCCATAAGAAAATATCTCACCAAGTTTCAAGTTTTAATCTTTCAAAATGAGGGAGAAATGGCCATAATCCTCTTATCTGAACGATCGGTTGTATGGGATATATACTATATAGAGCTCCGATCTTGCTGACTTTTTTACGAAATCTTTTACTATCCATAAGAAAATATCTCACCAAGTTTCAAGTTTTAATCTTTCAAAATTAAGGAGAAATGGCCATAAACCTCTTATCTGAACGATCGGTTGTATGGGATATATACTATATAGAGCTCCGATCTTGCTGACTTTTTTACGAAATCTTTTACTATCCATAAGAAAATATCTCACCAAGTTTCAAGTTTTAATCTTTCAAAATTAAGGAGAAATGGCCATAAACCTCTTATCTGAACGATCGGTTGTATGGGATATATACTATATATAGCTCCGATCTTGGTGATTTTTTTACGAAATCTTTTGCTATCCATAAGGAAATATCTCACCAAGTTTCAAGTTTTAATCTTTAAAAATGAGGGGGAAATGGTCATAATCCTCTTATTTGAACGATCGGTTGTATGGGAGATATATGCTATAATGACCCGATTATACCGGATCCGACAAATGTCTAATATAATACAAAAATACATCCGTGTGCCACATTTCCTTGAGATATCTCAAAAATTGAGGGACTAGTTTGCGTTCAAACAGACGGACAGACGGACGGACAGACGGACATGGCTGTATGAACTCAGTTCATCGTCCTGATCAATTTGGTATACTTAATGGTGGGTCTGTCTCTTATATTTCTAAACGTTACAAACATCGGATCAAAGTTAATATACCATTTCATGTTCATGAAAGGTATAAAAAGTACTTAGCAGTACGACGTTTCTTGGCAATTTTTCGATGTTGCCGTATACAGGGTGGCTGATGAAAGCCGCTACCAAAAAAAATTAAATAACTTTTTTTCTATTTAATGAATCTGGTTAATTTTTTTTTATTTTGCAGATTGACTTTTACATTTAACAAAAATGGATAACTGGGACACTGAAACAAGAATTTGGATTGTCCGCCGCTTTCACGCACTGGAGTCCGCAGTTTCGGTTCAAAGAGAGTATAGGCGCACGTTTGGCGGCAATCCTCCGAGCAGATGGACCATAATAAGACTTGTAAACAATTTTGCCGAGCATGGGACAGTCAACAGAAGACCTTACCATCGAAACCCTTCAGTTCGAACGGAGGAAACAATCGCTGCTGTAGCTGCTGCCATACAAAACAATCCACGTGTTTCGACAAGAAGCTTACCTGCTCAAATGGGTGTAAGCAGACAGTCATTACAGTCAATTATGCACAAAGATTTGGACTTATTCCCATATAAAATTCAAATGGCCAACAAACTGAACGCTGCAGACTTGCCGATTCGCTTGGAATTTTGCCAGAAGATGCTTCAAATGGTGGAAGAGGATGGAAACATGTTGAACTGTCTTTTCATGTCTGACGAGGCCCATTTCGATTTAAACGGCAACATAAACAAACAAAATTGTCGAATATGGAGTGCTTTCAACCCACAGATACTCCATGAGACGGAATTGCATCCACTTCGTGTCACAGTGTGGTGTGCAGTTTCATCACGCTGCATTGTCGGGCCCTACTTCTTCGAAGAAAACGGTCACACCGTTACGGTTACTGGAGACCGTTACTTGAGCATGTTGAGAGAGTTTTTCTATCCAGAATTACGCCGAATGAGAATTTCTTTCAACTCTGTATGGTTTCAGCAAGATGGTGCAGCTCCTCATATAGCCCAACCTGTTATGACAGAATTGCGACGAAAATTTCCCAATAAGCTGATATCCAGAAACTCCACATTCCGTTGGCCACCCAGGTCGCCTGACCTTACTGCACCTGACTTTTTCTTGTGGGGTTATTGCAAACAGGAAGTCTTCAAAGCAAAACCAACAAATTTGAATGAACTAAGGCAATCCATTCGAGAAACAATTTCGGCTATTCCTGTCTCAACTCTCCAAGCAGTAATGAACAACTTTTTGGTAAGATGCCGCACATGCATCGACGAGCAGGGGGGGCATTTAAATTCCATTATTTTTAAAACTAATTAAGCTATATTTAATAAAATTTAATGAGCTTTAACATGAATAAAAGAAAAATGAATTCCATACACTGAAAAAAAAAATTATTTGAGTTTCTTAATGTAGCAAAATTCATCAGCCACCCTGTACATAAAATTTTTTACGGAGGCTTATCGTTTTCGAAAAAAATAGTAAATATGGAAAAATATAATAAAATATGAATAGGTGAAACTAATTCTGTGTAAATACTACGTTTGATGCCAGTTTTTTTGAAATTATTTATTTAATTTAATTTTTTTACTTTATTTTGTTTTATTTTATTTTATTTTATTTTATTTATTTTTTTTTATTTTATTTTGTTTTATTTTATTTTTTTTATTTTATTTTATTTTATCTTATTTTATTTTATTTTATTTTATTTTATTTTATTTTATTTATTTTATTTTATTTATTTTTTTATTTTAGTTTGTTTTATTTTATTTGATTTTATTTTATTTTGTTTTATTTTGTTTTATTTTATTTTATTTTATTTATTTTATTTTATTTTATTTTATTTATTTTATTTTATTTTATTTTATTTTATTTTATTTATTTTATTTTATTTTATTTTATTTTATTTTATTTTATTTATTTTTTTTATTTTTTTTTGTTTTATTTTATTTGATTTTATTTTATTTTGTTTTATTTTGTTTTATTTTATTTTATTTTATTTTATTTTATTTTATTTTATTTTATTTTATTTTATTTTATTTTATTTTATTTTTCTCTATTTTATTGCAATATAGTTAAATTATTTTCGGGATAAAAGTGGATACAAAAAAATAAAAATTAGATGACTAGGTGGCAACGCTACCCGGTAACCCTACCTAAAAAATAGGAATAGAAATACTACATAAAACACCTTTCGTTTGACAGCCATGTGGGCATATCTCATTTCATTGAAGAAAAATCCAGATAGGCGGCAACCCATACTAAGTGATAGCACCTAGATTTTAATCCTTGGAATGTGGTGTCCTTTCTACACACCAAATATGAAAAAACTTTCTTTTGATACTAATATTTTACCTTCTGCCTGAACTTTTTTACGACCGTTTCAAATAAGCCCTTTTGATCGATCGATTTCCTTTAAAACTCCCATTCAAAACATTCTTTCTCAAAATTGAAATCACACCCTATGATGTAAAATTTTCTGATATTAATTGACGCATCGTTTAATAAATATTCACCTCATAACCATTCCGATGGAAGGACCAAGTGGGGACCGATTTGCGATCCCGCGGTGTTTCCAATTGGCGGCAGTTGGCCCAACAAAGAAATAACGATCGAGCTATGTTGGACGGTCAAAATCACCCAGGCGGTTAGATGACCATTCGAAGAAGAAGAAACTTTCCATTATAAGCGATAAATAAGCGTTTTCAGTATTTATTTACGCATAGGTGTAAAGAGAGTTATTTATAAACTTCAAGAAAGAGTCATATTTTAAAGTGAAGGGCAAAAAATTAGGAAAAATAAAATTTTGTTTTTTTTGTTGTTGGTTTTTATGGTCTGCTCATTAATTATTACTATTTTTGATTAGAGGAAAAATTTAAAGCAACAAACATACATAGGCTATAGTTACAGTACTATTTCGAAAACATCCACGATTTCTCGTCAGACGAATCGAACCCACTCTCTCTGATTGCAAGCGCAGCTGCCTATCCCATAGTGAACTGGTCTTGAGCTCGTTAAACTTACAAAAATATGGGGAAATAAAATATTTCAAATTCTTTTATACAAGTTGACATAAAGAAGAAAAAGTGAAATTCCCCCGAAATCTACTTCCCACCTTAAACTGACTTTCAATAAAACGCGCTTCAAGAAATCTGAGTAATTTTAGGTGCAGTGTTGGGCATCGACCAAGCGAGTGTCACATCGAATTTCCTTTTCTCTCATACCGCAAAGCTATGTAGAGAGTGTCCTTTAGACTTCAAGATCCTTATAGTTTGTACATAGCAAGTTCGTTGCCTTATATAGTGTTCTTCCATTTTGCTCAGTACCTCAACTGGTGTTGGGCTCACTGAGTTGTGCACCTAGATATTTACAAACTTTTTTGGCCTAGTATAGTATGCATTACTTAAGACTGCTGCGTCTGATCGATGGTTTTGCTAGCACAAGTGGGTATTACCGTGCGTAAGATATTAACACTTTATAAAATATTTAAATATTCTTGATGAGCTTATTATAGCCATAAAACGGGTATATGCGGGCTGTGTATGAAACACAATCCAAAACGTACAACATATCACACGAAAGCTCTAATTCCTTTAAGCGCCTATCTTAGAAGTGCATACACTAAAAGCTTTCGAACTCAAAAAGTTCTAAAGTTCATAGGGGATTGAAGCGATTAGCTTTTTTGAAATGAAAGCTTTCATTAAGCTTTTAGTAACACAGAAAACTTTTACAGAATGCATCTGCAATTTTTATATAAGTAATCTAAATGTTAATTAGAGCATTTCTTATTTTTTGCAGAGGCCCTTGTTAACAGTTAGTCAGATAACAGCTAAAAGCCCATGCGAGAAATTCACAGTGCCGCTCCAGCAATAATATTTTCTATACACGGCTAAAAATGTGAGCCTAAATTTTCAACTTTTCTGGGCTACATATATGTCCAAAAAAAAATGTGGTTTAGAATTTAAATTGTGTTCGAGAAAATGATAGTGAAAAAAAGAGCTTCAAGTTTAAACCAGAAATGTCTTAACAATTAAAAAAAAAATATTAGAATGAATTGGCAAAGACCCTTCAAAAAATTGCAATTAGTCTAGGATGAATTCGCGATGGGTCGCAGAAAAGCATGCGACCAATGCCAGTTTTATCTCTTTATATGGGCTGAGCTGATCCTTTTTGCTTGAGCATGTCCTATATAGAAGTTAAATGGTGCCTTTTATTAATGAACGGGTAGTGTCCGACAAATCCGCTTTATTTATATTTCCGCTTAAGTTTACTTTCAACACCTATAAGTAGGCTACACAAACAAAAGTCGACTTATCCCAACCATGCCTATAACGGAATAATTGGGATCAATTGTAGCCCACTGCAGGCGAAAGGTATTGATCGCGGATCACTCTCTTTAAAGACCAGTCGCACGATTTTTTGCAGGGGAGTTTAAATAGAAGTTGCATATGACACCTTGTGGTATCATTATTAGCACTTATTGGACTGCAGAATTATTACTTTTTTTTTCAGAAGCAATTAATATGAATATTTCGACGGCTGAGTGGAAGATCGCCCTTTTTCAAAATATTTTTCACAAACTTCCTATATCAAAATTTTTTTAAATAACACTCTATTTAAGAATTTGGTTCAAAAAAGCACTATCTCAAATTTTTTTCAATAACGTCCTATCTGAGAATTTGGTTCAAAAATGCCTTATCTCAGCAAAATATTTATTGAAATTTCGTTAAAATAGGGCATTTTTAAACCATATTTTAAATTATTGCTTTATTGAAAAAAATATTGAGCTAGGGTGTTTTTTAAAGAAATTCTTAGACATGGCGTTTTCGAAAGGTATTTTTAGATAGGTTGACTCAGCCGTCGATTTGTTCCAAAGTTGTTCAACTGAATAAACACTCTTGGTATACAGCTTATAATTTTCATCATATCGGAGTAATAAAATACTCATAAGTGATCATATTTCCGAGGTTCATATTTTGCACATATTTAGGACCAATATTATTACAATTCCAGGAATGTTTGTGAGGTTTAAAAAATTCTCAGAGAAGAATATTAGTTTTTTTTCTGGCCTACAGAACGTGTAGGCTTTTTGGTTTTATTTAAAAATCATTTAAAGATATTACACTTTTACTTCTTTTAAATCTAAACGGAGGTAAATTAATAATCGACTTAGGTAATTGAAAGGTTTGGAATTTGATAAAAAAAAATGTTTAACCCTTCAACTGTCTACGCCGGGTATACTCGTCAGAGAGAATTGAAAATTTTTCGCATAATGTCGACCATACTCGTCGTGAAGATAAAAAAAAATCGCATTCGTATTATTTTAAACGAATCAACTGTAATTTTTCTGCAATTAAGTAAAAAGGTGTGCTTTTTTATGTAATATGCGAAAAAAAAAATTTATTTCGTGTAAGAAACTAATTAATTTATGAAACATGGCAACCCACTAAAAAATGCTGAGTTGAACACATTTTTTAGCTCTGTCTCTCTCTCTTAATTATATTCTCTAAAAAATATTCGTGCAAAGAGTAAGCTCAACAACATTTCTGCACCATCAAACTTTACAAATATCTTGGACTTTCTCTCTCTCTTTGATTTACTCAGTGACGTTTTCTCGCGCTCTTTGCAGAAAAAGCTTTTGCCGAGCTTAGTGCGTATTTCGTACATTTGCCTTCTCTTTCAATTGCCGTTATCAGGTTGAACATACAAATCGTTATCATAACAAGCATCATGTAGCTTGAGCTAGACGAATTGATTGGCAGCATCGCTACGTTTAATGGGGTGAGGACGACAGCCGCACCACAATGCTTTCGGTTATTTTTATACGTATGAACATACTTTGATTAAAATAAATATCTGATGTACAAGGAAGAGTGTCACAAATGGCAGCCAGGTTACGCAAATAAATAGATACATCGTTTTGATAGCTTTAATAGGTGTGAAAAAGTAACGGGAAATGTGACTTAAAGTATTGGTATATAGTTATAGGAAGTGTAAAATTTTGCGAGGTCTGCGTTACGAAAAGGATTTTCATCTAGTTTTAGGCAAACGTTTTATTAGTCCTTTTTGAATTTGAATCTTTTCCGGCTCAGGAAAGATAGTAGGAGATTATTTAATCTAAGCTGGAAGACAATGCTAGTTCAAGCTGTAGCAAAGAAAAGATTCTGGAAAGTGAAATGAGGAATACTGTTGGTTATAGATGATGGGCCTATCGGCTGTATTTTGTATCAAATAAAACCCAACTCCCTCACTGTGGTATTACACTTCATATATTCCTGGGCTAAGAGGGAGAATTCAATAATATTTGACTATAAGCCAGACGCTTTTTCAAACTAGATAGGGTCGACTCTGTGGTTCAGAATCGTCAGCATCAAGATGAGTGCTGGTAAGGCCACAGCTCAGGGAAACTCTACATACCTAACTTCTGTTACCAAAACTCTGGCTTTCTTTATAAAATGGAGCTCAAGCGCTGACCTATGCAAGTGTCGTAATAGTAGCTGAATCTTACCTTCCCTCATCAGGAGCAGTCAGTGATAGGGCGTTCGAATACGACCGAGGTAGCCATACCGATCGTAAGAGGCGATTAATAGGCATAAAGGTAATGACGTGGAACTTAATGGTTGATCTACGGATATGATGCCTCTCACCTCTCATTTACCATAACCTTCTTCGGGAAGGAAGTAGTAATGACATGATCTAGAAGGTTCCACTGGCCATACCAAATCGCTACCACGACAGTCGGGCAGTACCGCATGGGAGTACCGGAGCGTATACGGCAAATGATTGTCTCTTCCCACAACACTTCCCAAAAACCTTCGGAGAGTGTTTTTGTAGCTGAAAACAACAACAACAAGCAGTCAGTGTACTCTGAGGAAGCTATGTTGATGTGAGGTAGAAGTTGAATGTTTGTAACACACTTGGTTGGTTCAAATCTATGCAGCTCCAAGATGTCAACCTTAAGTGCCAAGATATGGCTTGGTTGTCTTATCAATGCGGATAAAACTTTAGGGTATATGGATCCGATTTTGACACTATCCCCTCAAACCCAATGAACTTTCTGGTAGTGGAGTAAAGACGCCGTTTAAATCGGATAAAGCCCTTTAGTGCTGTGGGAGTGCGATCGGCAAGCACAGGAGTTTCTTTCAGACTATAGAAACTTTAGATCATCCGAAATTTCTTATCGGTTAATGGTTCTCTAGAGGCGAAGAAATATGCCCAGAACTACTACAAACAGGTTGTAATTGGCGGAGGTCTTTACATACCTAATTCCCTTTTGATTGCGAATAAATAAAAGATGGAGCTTAGTACCACCCTCAACACCTTCGACTGCCTTGTTACCAAAACAGATTCCAGCTAAATGACCTACATAGGATTGATAGAGATGTGATGTATAGCGGTCATCGCTGAAGCTACTGCGCTGTCTTCCGACCCAAAATAGTGCTTAAGAACCGATCGAAGCTAGAGGTGCCGTTCACAACTTGCAGTCGGTTTTTGGGGTCAACATTTGGGCTAGTTGTTGATGACTGCAAATGTGCAGTCAATGTCTTTGACTTAAATGAAGCTTTCTTAAGAATTGTGGTTTGTTTTTAAAAAGGAGACTGTATATTAAGAATCCGTGTACTTCAACTCAGAATATTGGAATCCGCGCTTTGGCAGAAAATTTATGTATAAAATCTAGGACTGTAGTTTTTAATAAATTCAGGATCCTCTCTTCTCGAGCTTTAACGCGCAAGATCAGTCTATACCGTTGACACGCAGCAATTTTCTAAGCAGTGGGAAGCTTGTGATATGGTAAAGTAATGTGCTTATACCTTTTATGGTGCTCTTGTGAGCCTCTATCTGCTGGCTAGGGGCCTTAGGATATACCCGAACTAAGTAAGTCTTTAGTTAGAGTCCATAATAAACAAACGGTATCGGAACGCGCCGGAATCATATGCCGGAAAAGAAGAGCCAATATCAGTACAATACCATTTGGCCGGTTAAGTCGCATTCCATGAATAAGTGCGACGACTAACCAGGTCGAAACAATCCTACTTACCCTGCGGGTTAGAGGTTTAGAATATGCCCGAAGTAGGCATATCGGTCGTAAGAGGCGGCTAAAAGCCACAAAGGTAATGACGTGCAACTCGATGGTTGATCTCACCTCTCATTACCCATCTTCTCCTTCCCTACGGAAGGAGGAGTGACATGACCTAGCAGGTTGCACTGGTCATACCAAATCGCAACCACGATAATCGGGCAGTGCCGCATGAGAGGACAGGAGCATACTGGGTTCATATCCGACAAAAGACTGGCACTTCCTGCCACACTCCCCAAAACCTTCTGAGAGTGTTTTTGTCGTTACAAACAACAAAAAGTACTGCTACTATAACAAAACCAACATGTTTTACCATATTGAAATTTTTCTGAATATTTCCTTAAACGGAACACTTTATCCACGTATGCATATATAACTTGCTGACTTTCCTCTCACAAAGCACCCACAAGCCGAAGACGTTAGAGCACCCTCCATGTTAGCACAGCTGGTTACGAAAATAATTTTTAATTCTTATTATTTTTCTTCGTATATTTTTTTTATTCTAAGAACCACCCACCAGCATAAATAAATCCCACCACGGCCTTTTTGTCATGCAGTGAGCACCACATACGTCATCAATAGCTTCTGCACTGCCTATGATTACTTAAAGTGAACGTCGGTCGTACGCCATAAAAAACACTTAGGTACAGCTTTAAGGAGGTCGGCAAATATGCCACGAAAAGTGGGCCATGCTCGAAATGTCATACATGTATGCATATAAATGTGCTTCGAATGAAATGAATAGGAGATACTAGGATGATGATTGTTATTAAATACGTTAGCGTAGCGTCTAGAGGGTGGCGAACAATATAAAGGGAGTTGTTTTGTCTCAGAGCTCGGGAAGTGTGTAGGTACACTATACGAGAGCAAATGATTGGATGGTGAAAACTTGAACTGAATGTAGGGAAGTAAGGTTAAGTACGGGATAACTATAATGTGGTTCAAAACGGACTAAGCTGCGCTGATATTGGTTCCTTTTTTATACCTAGTAGTGCTACGCATACAAGGTATACTAACTTTATCCGCGTACCGGTGGTATGTTACGGCATAAACGGATCGAGATAGATATTGACTTATACATATCAAAATGTTCAGGACGAAAAGAGAAATTGATTAAGCCATGTCCGTCCGTCCGTCCGTCAGTCCGTCCGTCCGTTCGTCTGTGAACACGATAACTTGAGTAAATTTTGAGATATCGGAATGAAATTTCGCGTGCAGGTTCCTTGGCACTCATCTCCGAGAGCTATTTACAATGGGCGAAATCGGATGATAGCCACGCCCACTTTTTATGCATAGAATATTTTTGTAAATACAAAATAAGTGATTATTCAGTACATAATAACTCTTACAAGGTTAAAATTTGGTGTGTACATTAATGTTAAAGCAGAAAGTAAATTTTTCAAGAAATTTTTGAAAATGAGAGTGACGCCGCCCACTTTTGATTAAGTCAAATTTAGAAATAATGTTAATCATAAATCAAAAACCATTGAACGGTTGAATTAAAACGCAATTTAGTACGCATATTTATATTAATATAAGGTATGTTCCGGAAAAAAATAGCCGAAATCGGTTAAGTACCACGCCCACTTTTAAACGAAATATTTTGAAAAGGATCATAGATATATTTAATAGGCAGTAACTTTGCGTACGAAAGCTTTTATCATTTATATTTCACTTCCAAAGTAGACGTGAACGAAAAAAGTCGAAAAATATAAGTTTTTTGAAAATGGGCGTGGCTCCTCCCCTTTTATAGTGGATTATTGCACAAAACTATATATGCCATAACTCCGGAAAAAATTTATTTATCGATGCATTCTATGAGCGCTAGAAGTGCATATACGTACGCCGCCCGTATCACGATATCAAAGTAGTGTTTGGAAGAAGGAAAGTATCCCAATCGGCATCGGTCATTGAAAGGAGAGGAAGAGGGAATCAACCACTTGGATAGAAGGACCAAGTGGAGACGGTTTTGCGATCTTTTGGTGTTTCCATACAGCGCCAGTTGGCAGAGATAAGAAGTGACTGGTGCTCTGGTTTGGAAAGGCGAAACAGTTAGACGGCCTAATGAGCATGCCCAATTTAATATTAAAGATTTTAAAAGAATCGTGGACGAATTCAATATCTCTGTAAAAATATCCTGATGTCGGTTCAGTTTTACTTTCAAAGTGTCCGTTTCAGAAGAAATTCAAAAAATATAAATTTCAGGAAATCGGAGTCCACCCCTTTTATAGTAATCTGTTCCACTAAACTTTTATGCTATGATATGACTAGTACAAAATTTATGGGTCGTACAAACTTTCAAGAGTTGAAATCGAGCTGAGCAAAATTAAAATGAAAGAATACCTTTAGCTTTATATCGAGAGACAAATAACCAGATGTTATTGAAACGAGACAAGGAGCCTCCTTAGCCGATGCACAGCTAATAATCACAAACGTATAGTAGCCAGGGTAGGTCACTAGGTAATAGCCACCATGCCAAAAAATGGGCATCCCGTTTTTGAGCACTGCAGGAGTTGCAAAGATATAACTGTGGAGGGTGCTCTGACTGGTTGCGCCAAACAGGCATATCAACTTCATTAGGTTCAACCAGCTGCTAGGGCATCAAAAAGCCCTACGTAATATTGGTGTGGTTTTTATTTTTTTGCAGGCCTTTGGTTAGACCCACCTAATGCCTGATCACGTCATAGTGCTTCCAGAGGTACCACTTTATTTCGTGTGAATCTCTCTCAGTTTCAAGCGATTCTATACTCGGAAGTTCAGAGGGAATTTCATCCTGGGCATTTCTTTCTGTATGAGTGGCTTATGCGTTTCTTATTTTCTGAATAAATATGTTGTATATCATGGCGGAACGAGTGATTAAATGCTGTCTCATTTAGCATAAAATGCATCCTTATCCACTGTGGCCGCCTGCTCTGTCGGTGCGTAGGTGAGGATAAGTATTATGTTGAATTACCTGGCGCTAGACACAAGACCTACATCACGCATTCGTTTCCTTAATATTTTGCTCTGCCACTTGGCTTGCCTTGTCAATCACATTTCCTTCATTGCATCACATTTATTTATCAGACAACCTTATCAAATTTCGATTTTCAAATAATACAATACACTTTTCAACAAAACTTATTAGTTCTACTTTCTCCAATCTTCTCGTTTTATGTAAGTTTTCAATAAACCACGAAAGAGTGATACTTATCTTCAGTTGAAAATGAGCTGACATTATCGCCATTGGCCATCCGAAGTGTTGTACACAGGAGCTGTTGAAATATCACTTTCATGCAGCTGTCGGTTACACTTCTCAAAGTCGCTAAGTAATCTATAAATTTATAATTCTTCAAATACAAGGTGGCGCAAAAGTAAGCTTCCGATGTTCAGCATATCGGTTGTGGCACTTGCAGTATGTGCTGTTGCACCGTCTTGTTGGAACCACATGTTTTCCAATCCCAATTCATCAAGTTGCGGCAAAAAGAACTCGTTGATCATTGCTCTGTAGCGCTCACCATTCACAGTAACCGTTTGGCCCCGACCGATTATTGGTCAAATAAATAGTCAGCAATATTCCGCGTTCTGGAGCAGTGTAGCGTAACATTGTTTATTAACGTGTATTTCGCATGTGTTTACTACACAAATGTCAAAACAGAACTCACTTTAGGGGCCAATCGCAAAATTTATGGCATTTTCTGATAGGAGGATTTGCGCCACCTTGTATAATCGAAATTATTTTAATGAGCATAAAACAGGTCTGCTCACGTAAAATCTATGAAATTAGTTTCTATTTGCGGTTTTCAACGTACACACGCCAAATCCTTAGGCTTAGTGATGCGTGACAATGTTTTTGCTGTTGTTTTACAATCACTTCCTATTAATCATGAATTTAATGAAGTTTTTCAACTCAATTAAAATGTTTGGGAATTCGTCTACTCTGTGTTGTGGCGCATATACCGAATCAGTTGCGTATACGCCGTGTAGCACCAACAAATGGAAGAAGTTTATTAAGTTTGAAATGATAAAAAAATTTAATTATATATATAAATCGTGATTGTATGCAAATTGGCTTTTAAATAGCATAATAGTATAGATTTATTTGCACTGGCTTACTCGAATAGTTTTATGCATGATTCCACGTTAATTGGACTTCATTAATATGTAGATTTAATTGTCTTATTGATGTACTGCGATGTGCAAGGTTGTTGCGTAAATTTTAATGGGTTTTTGAAAGCTTTTACGACTGAAAATGTGTGAAGCATTTCAGTTATATTGCTTGTTTACTTTGGTGTTATATGCAAATGTTTTCAATATAATAGTAGTGAATTTAAATGGGATATCGCTCGACGAAATAAAAATAAGCTGTGTTTTTGATAGTTTTCATTTAAAATATAGCGAATTCTATAACAGAAAGCATATACAAAGAATTTTCAAAGCTTTCACAAACTTTAGGAAAGTTAATTGAATTGTTAAAAATTCTTTTATAGCTCGTTCATTTTTAGCATAATGATGTTAGAAGTCCATAAAAATTTTCTCTGAATTTTCAGCATTTTTTTTCTCAAGGATGTATGGGTATTTTTTTCCATACAAAATCGATTTTTCTTCACGCGTTGTTTGACAGAAATCACTCAACACCCTTGACGAAAACAAATCAAAAAATGCAGGGAAATGTTTGAGGGAGTTTTAACTTGCATAATGTTATTGATTGATGTACAAAACTGCCTACTCAAATACTTTCTAGAAATTCTTCCAAGCAACTTGAAGATTTTGATTGGCATTTTTTTAAATTTCAATAACTTTCCTGAACTTTGTGTATATATAGTTTCTGTTATGGAATTCGCTATATTTTGAACAAAAATTATTAAAGCCACAGCTATTTCTAATTTCACCGAACTATATCCATTTTAATTTCACTACTATTATATTGAACACCGCTGTATATTAGACTGGAACAAACAAAAAACATTCTTGTTAATTGCATTTTTAATAATTTTTCAGTATAGCGAAAAAACTACTGCAATAGTTTTAGAGTGCCTGAGTAATCAAGTTTTAAATATTGATATGAATTTTTGATGTTAAGGTTTTTTTTTTTTTTGAGTATTTCAGAATCGGAATATAAACAAGGAAGCTTAAATTTTGTATGATTTTGTAACGAATATGATATATGGATATTTCCATGTCAAATCGTCACATAGTTTGAATCGACCAATTCCGATTTGAATGAAATTTGGTGAAGATTTTCTCCAGCTAAAATTTACAATTTTTTATCAAAAGTTATGGGAATTAAAAATTTTTTTTCCTTTTTATACCTTTCATGAACATGAAATAATAAGATAACTTTGGTCCGATGTTTGTAAATATGAGAAGAAGAAGAAGAAGAAGAGATAGACCCACTAATAAGTATACCGAAATGATCAGGGTGATGAGCTGAGTTGTCCGTCAGTTTTAGAAATATCTCGAAGAAATTTGGTAAGAAGCAGCCATTTTGTAAAGCACTAATCATTTGTCGGAACCAGCATGATCGGATAAATACAACGCATAGCTCCCATACAATCGATTTTTCCGATAAATGGGGTTTGGGCTATGTATCTTTAAATTAAAAGTTTTGCAGAGTTTGTACTAATTGTGAGTAACTTAACTCCTTACTTGTTTACTGTTGTGTAAAGTTTATTTTTTCAATATTCTGTAAACTACTGTAATTAAAGAAAAAAATATTGGCACTTTCAAAGCAGGTACGTAAAGGTATAAAACGAAACCATTTTGAAAAAAAAAATTTTAATTTCTAGTTTTAGAAAATTTCAAATTTTTAAAATTTTAAAAAACTTAAGCACGTTTTAAAAATTTTGCAATAAAGTTGGTATAACTAAAGAGATTCTGAAATATTCAGAAAAATATAATTTTTTTCATTTTTTTAAAAACATTTTTTATAATTTTTTTAACTTACTAGTTGTTGTTGTGGTTGTTGTTGTTGTTAACAGTGCTTCGCCCTGCCTAATGGGCACGATCACTCTAAGTTGTCATCAGGCTCCTCTAACGGAAGTTCGAGAAAACTCGCAGTTTTCACAGGGTTGAACCAGAGTGATGTAGTTGTTAGAAGAGTAGGTTCGATTGAACAGGGGGCATACCACATGCCGGTCATGTGTTTGGTATGGTGGGGTTCAGTCTAGATAAGTAAGAGTTTATCCTATTACAATATCCAGAACGAAGTTCTGCTAGCATGACTCTAGTCTCCCTCGGAAGTACAAGCTCCTCTTCAGCCAATTTAGGTGGTTGCATATTGATAACGGGATTCACAGGCCGAGATCTGAGGGTTCTGTCTACCGACTCAGTGTGGAGGTCATTTAAAGCCAGCCTATGGTTACGCAGATTAAACGGCAAAGAAATGTGGTGCCGGATCTCATCGTAGTGCTTGCGAAGATGTCTCCTTATGTATCTGGAGGGCGGGGCTTCATCTAACAGATGTCGATTTGGGTGACTGGGTTTATGACAGTTCAGAAGAAACTATCTACTCAAGAGATCCGCGTGCTCTTGAACACTGAGCAGTTTTGCGTCTTGATGGAGGTGAGGATCAGATGACATTTGCAGACATCCCGTAGCAGTTCTGATGGCGGTGTTTTGGCAGACTTGCAATTTCCTCCAGTTGGTGCCAGCAAGGTTGGGCGACCATATGGGCGTAGCATAGTCAATAACCGGTCGGCCAATAGCCTTATATGTAGCAAGCAATATTTCTTTGTCTTTCCCCCAAGTACTGCCGGACTTGAGGATCTTATTGCGGCTCTGTAACTTTGAAGCTATTGCGGTGGCAGGACCAGCGAAGGCGAGGCCGTTGTCAAACGTCACACCCAAGATTTTCGGGTGGTTGACAGTAAGTAGAGGTACTCCGTCTACGTGGACATTTAATTCTTGCCCTATTTGCGCGTTCCATGTCATGCCGTCGATTTAGTCGGAGATAGGGTCAGATCTCGCTCGGTGAGGAAGCTGGAAAGGTCTCGAAGGTAACTGTTAATTCTAGTACAGAGTTCGTCAATGGAGGAACCCTTGCCCGAGGCCATTATCGTACAGTCATCAGCGTAGGAAACAATGGTGACTCCCTCTGGTGAAGGGGAAAGGTCTCAAAATATAGAAACTTAACAAAAGGGGAGAGGACACCACCTTGCTGCACTCCTTGTTTTAGTCTTCGTGGCCTGGATTCCTTGTTCCTGAATTTGACAGATGCCTGTCGACCATAGAGATAATTAGCGGTCCACCTTTTAAGGCCGGCAGTCGAGTTCAATTGGTTAAACAGAAACTTACTCAATTTTGATAACTTAAAAATTTTTGTAAACTTTTTTTTTTTTACATTTTAGTTTTGAAAAATCGAAAATTTTTCAAAATTAGAAATTAAAATTCTTTTTTTAAAATTCTAAATTAAAATTCTTTTTTTTGTATACCTATGAGTGCCGCCTGAAAGTGCCAAAATTAATTTTTTTTTAGCTATAGTACCTTTCGAAATATTTAAATAATAAACTTTCCAAAATAAAAAAGAACATGAAATTTTAATTTGCATAACTTTTGAAAAAAAATTTGGAAACTGTTTTATTTAGCAAAACTTTGCTTCATGATAAAAGGAAACTCTTTACCAAATTTTATTCAAATCGGAGGGGGTCAATTCCAATTAAGTGACGATTTGACATGGAAAGACCCATACACATGAGACTCTTGTTACCAATTTTTATTAAAATAATGACGAGTAATCACCATGTTGAATTGAAATGATGAAGCGTTTGACTGAAGAAAACATTTTTTCTTGACAATACTTTTGAAAAGTTTAGAGAAAATAGATAGTTTGTAGATTGACTTATAATTGCTAATGTTGTTACCACTTTTAAGCACTGGGGTTATCATTCGCGGGTTGTTAAAGTCTGTTAAAGATAGTTAGTAAATGCTCAAATAACTCTAGAATATTTTTACAGTAAATGCGCCGATCTCCCATCAATATCAGTACATGAGTACATGAGGCTGCAGATTCAAAACTACATTAGCAACCTCATCATATGAGAGGTGCGGCTTCTCAAAATCAGAATTGAAGATTGTAAGATAATAGCATATACTCGTATACAAGGAAGAAGCTTACATAAAGCAAAACATCGAGCGTAATAACCGGTGGAAGGACTTATTCCGGTATTAGCTGATACAGAGGCTTTCATGCAAAAACTAGGCAGTTGCATTGTAACTATCTCATTATTGGATAACCCGGAGTGTTAAGAAGATACGATTTTCTGCTATAATTCTCCACACTTCGTGTGCCAGTAGCAGCATGGAAAGGCAATTAAACTTCCCAAGAAATTTACTCACGAATACTCCACGGGTCATTTCAACTTCTTCATCTCCAGACATACATATAGGGACCATAGACTTATGTAGAGTGACTTTGAAACATTTGTTGGTAATAGAAACTCCCATTTGTAATTCTACTCTGTAATTTCGACCTCTGATTTATTTCGAAACTTTTAAAGTGCACAGCTTTAAAATTCAAGTCTTATATATCACTTCTTCGATAAAGGTCTTACCCATTGCGATCGCTCTTGTATACACCTACTCTCGTTAATCGTACACAACGATTTCCCTTCCTCTCTAACCCCAACCTTCAGCATGCTACATTTCACATTACATTGATCTCCTTAAATCACTCTGAGTACCAGCATTATTTAAGCTTCAGGTGTGTACTTTGGAAAGCTGCTCAAATGTGAAAAATTTGTGAAACTTCATGATGGTAGCTACAAAACCGTATGAGAGGTCAATTTAATAAATAAAAGTAAATTCCAAAGAAAACAAAAGTGGATCAGCTTAAATTATAAAGCACACAAAAATGTGGGGAAAAGAGATTGTATGCTGAAGAGAAAATATTTTGAAAGGCAGAAAACAAAAACAAACAAAAAAACCGAAAAAGCTCTTGAGACAATAAATGACAAAGACAAATAAATACTGGCGAAAGAAGCGAAACAAATAAAAGGAAAGACGTTAGCTGAGTTGACATAAACTACTAACGAAGGCGGAAAAGACAATTGCGAAAGCAGCAGACTGTTTGAGTTGGATTTCACATGATAGCCACACACACACACACGCTCTTGGATAAAAGGGTCGACTGCATAAAGTGGGGGTTAATCCCATGCGTCCAATAACAAATCTATTAATGTATTTCAACTTGAGAATAGTTGCATTTTGAACGCTGTACAATTGGGTAAAAGATGTTGTTTTCGTCTATGAAGGCGGTGAGTTGACGACAGCTGGAGGGAGTTGGATACAAATAGGTATATCCTTTTTGGTTCAGATGTTAGCAAATACATGTGTTTACGTATTTAGAATTTCCATATCTGAATTAGGTTAGGTTAGGTTGCGAGGCTGAGCCGAAACTCTAAGGTAACTGCCCGACACATAGGCCACCAAGTGGGCCCGTTGTGATACACTATAAAATCTCAAAATACCCCTTCCACGCCTAAAGTGAGTCAAAACACTTCGTGGAATAAAAAAATGTCGCCAAAAGCCTTGAAACGGAGGTGCTGGACGCTCTCTTCCTGCGACAGTAATCGAAGGTTGTAACAATGACCTGTTAGGACCCTTATCAGGGGTGCTAAAACTGATTTGTGTAGAGTCAGAAGCGCTCTTGTACGTCCTTATCATATGAGGGCCACGTCAGCCTAGATGTCTCACACGATGAAATGACTGACCGTAGTCCGTTTGCATTACTTGTAGTGCGTGTGTTTACACGAAGCCTGAAGGTGGCTATGGGTATACCTACCGACTCATTTCCCGGAAGGATATGGTCGGTGGTGCCTCTCCTGGCCAGCTCGTTTGCTCTGCAGTTGCCTTCGATTTCCCTGTGCACAGGTACCCATATAAGGCTGATACTGAAGTGCTGAGCGATATCTGAATTAGTTTGGGCAAGATTTTTTAAGCTTTCGATTTAATAACGTAGTCTAAAGAGATGAAAAATGTATATTAAAATTTTTTAATTCTATTAAAATGGCTAGAAGTAATAAAAGCTTCACTTTAGCTTAACTACGGATTGCTCGAAGTAGCTTTTATCACTTGGAAGGAAGTACAACAAACTTGGAATATATTTTGCCTTATGTCCAAATAGCTGAAAAGCTTTTCATCTCAGTATTGTATTCAGAGCGTGAGAAAATGAAGTGTACTAAATTTCAGACGAATATCTCGATAAATACGAAACCCCTCAAAACAGAGACACAAAGACGGCCAGAATTAATGACTGGCAATTCTATTTCATATTTCGAAATGCCCACTCAAAACTAATAATGAATCGAAAGAAGATGGCATGGTATCGAAAAAGTCCCAAAAACAGTTTCATATGATCCCGAAAATATCACAACAATCTTTTTTTTTTTTTTTTTTTCAACAATCCCTAAGTGATCCCGAAAAATGCCCACAAAATCGCGAAACTATCCCTAATCCCGAATGGTTCATTAAAAGTCTCGATATGATCCTGAAAGCATAACGAAATCGATCCGAAAGAAATTTCGCAATTATCCTTTAGTGATCTCGACATGATACCAAAAAGTCCTCAAAACCAATAATGAAATCAAAAGCAGATGGAATGGTATCGAAAAAGTCCCACAAAACAGTTCCAAATGATACCGCGGATATCACAAGAATCCCTAAGCAACCCCGAAAAATACCCAAAAAATCCCGAAACTATCCCTAATCCCGAATGGTTCCTAAAAAGTCCTAATATGATCCTGAAATCATAACGAAATAGTTGGAAATCCTTTAGTGATCTCGAAATGATACCAAAAAGTCTCGAAATTATCCAAAAAAAAGTGACGAAAATAATAACGAAATTATTCTGAAATAGTCCCGAAATGGTCCCGCAAAAGTGAAGAAAACAGTCCTGAAATAGTACCGAGCTAGTCCCGAAAAGAATTCCAAAAATCATCTTGCAATAATCGCGGAAAAATTATGAAAAAAGCCAAAAAAGGGTCCCGAAATGTTCAAGCAATAATTTCGAAAAAGTCCCCAAATTATTCCAAAAAGTCCCGACATGGTCTTGAAAAAGTTTGAAAAACAATTTTGAAAAGTCCCAAACTACCCTGTAAGTTAGTTAGTGGAACATGATTCTGAATGTGAAGACAGAGCTAGGTGAATAATAGTCCAGCAGGTGGCGCACGGATCAAAATATTTGGCATATTTATATTTCGAATGCTGAGTGGAAGATCAACCTATTTTAAAATATTTTTCAAAAACGCCCTATCTCTGCACTTGTTTAAATAACGCTCTACTTCAAAATCTGTCTCAACAACGCCCTATCTGATAATGTTTTCCAAAAAAAACCCTATTTCAAAATTCTGTTCAAAAACGTCCTATTTCAGCTGAAAATGTATTGAATTTTCGTTCAACTAGGGCGTTTTTAAAATTCATTCTGAGATTGAGTCGTTCTTAAACCAAATTTTGAAATAGGGCGGTGTTGAAACAAATTGTAAGATACAGCATTATTAAAAAATATTTTGAAATAGAGTGACCTTCCACTCAGCCAGCGATTTGTGGTCCATCCGGTGTTGCTGCTATACAAAAAATACAAAAGATTTACAAAAAAGTAGAAACTTGTTTTTTGGCCAGTCAAATATATATGTAGCTATCGTTCTGGGTGGGATTGGTTTAATACAAGTATACACCAGCACTTCTCAGAAGGACATATGCAAATAGTGCCTGAATATAAATGCAAAAAACTTTAAAATGATTTAATAATAAAAATTGTAAAAACTTTATAAGCCTTCCTTTATAGAAATAGACCAAAAATTAAATGCAGTTTTTTCATCTGGCTATAATTTTAAAGATCACTTTCAATTAACAGGGCACTTAATAAGTCTCTGAAATCAACCAATTCAGAAATTATAATTTAAAATAAAATGTAAATTTTATTTGAATTTAAAATGGTATTCATATTTCAGACATTGAAGTGTAAAACAAGTTTCAAAGAGCAGCTGCAGTGGCCCATAAACTAAAAGTGAGCTTTAAAATTTAAGTCTTGCTGAGAAAACTACCCTTAGTTTCTTAAACTTGGCGTAAGTCAATTTTTCAAAACCAAACTTCATCATTGAAACATCTTTTTTTTTTAGGAAAAATATATTTCTCATTTTCGTTGAAATTATATAAAAATAGACTTATAAAGCTTTTGTTATTTTTTTTTTTACTACATCATTTTAAAGTTATTCGCTTTTATATTCAGGCACTATTTGCACAAGTCCTTCTGAAAAGTGCTGGTGTATACTTGAATTAAATCGTGTCCCAACCAGAATGATGGCTACATACTCGTATACATTTGACTGGCCAAAAAAAGTTTTTTTAGAGTTAAATTATTTATAAAAAATAATAAAATAAATCTTTACGTTACAGATATTCAAAAAAAGTGTATAGGAGTGATAACTATTAAGCTAACAGAATCAAGTCTGTAGAATTTTTGTCTGCCTATATGTATGTTTGTTCGCGCATCACTAAAAAACTGCTGAATAGAATTGAATGCATTTTCAACGATGTATTACTAGGCGTGTAGTTTAAAATGAAGCATATCGTCTATTGCGATATCTCCACCCGTTTCGGAGTTATCGACTAATATGAGGACCAGAGTGACTAAGAATTTGTTAGTACAATATGGGTATCAAACGAAAGGTGCTAATGAGTGATACAATAACCGATGTGAATAAGTTCCATGTCTCATATGGTTTCGGAGATATAATAATTTATATCGAATTTAGTATACTAGGGTTCTAAGACACAGCAAATCGTGGTCGGGTCTTCCGGTATAAAATAAAAATATAAAAATTTGTGGGCCACTCTGATACACACACATACGTCTACTTACGAAACTTAATACTTCTTAGGGACTTCCTATGTATTTCTGAGAAACACACAACCTTAGCTTTTACTTTTCAATGGTGACCCACTATTATTAATATCTTTGCTTAAGTGCTTGTAATTTTCCCATGACAACGTTTTGGGTTTGTGCGCCTACCCACAGACACACAGGCAGAAGAGGACTACAACGTACGTGCCTTTTAAGTATTTGTACATGTATACATACAAATACATATTTAACTACAATTCATTGTTATCAGAGTTTTTTATTATCTGCACATCTCACAAAGAGTCTTGCAAATGAAATTTTCTACTTTTAAACGCTTGAATTTCTATAAGCTCACACACACACCCACAAGCATAAAGTGTATACCTGCATTTGGGATTACAATTTAACCACATCTTGTGTACATACGTCATTTTGATGAACTGTTTTGGCAGGAGTTATTTGCGTTGTTCTAGCTAGTCTAATTTTAGGCGCACTTTTATGCTCTCTGAAGTGTGAACCTTAACTCAGGGCCACAAGCATATTCGCATACTGTTTAAGACAATGCCAGCATATTCGTCATTTTTATACTTACGTGCACTATAAGTACGTCTATATTTATGCTTAGGTTGGACGTAATAGAGTTCGTAAAGCTTAACGTTCTGCAATTCTTCAAAAAAAAAAATTTTAAATATTGTAGGTTATACAGATAGCAAATCGGTAGACTTATCCATTTTTTTTTTAATATCGAAGCATCGCTTCCGAAAGCCATATTTAATATCTGGATGGAAACGTTTTAATGAACTCAGATATCGCCGGTGACAAAACCTATGGAGCTTTTCATATAGTTTAAAGCCAGTAGAAGTCGTTACCAACCGAATTCACTCATTTTCTAGGATTTTGGTGGTATCATTTATCGTAAATATAAAATAGTGTAAAAATATAAAAAGTAAACCGGCTGGCTTTTCCACTGCCAATACGTCTAAAGCCCTTCCCTATGAGGAAAATCTCTAGTTCTGAACTGGTGCCCTTCTAGTGCATGCCGAACCCCTACTAGTTCGCCTTCTATCGCTTTTACATGAAATAAACTGGCGAATTTAACATGGCGATGTCCTAGGCGGTGGAAGTTGTCCCCGCTTCATTACCTTTTCGACAGTTCCAAACTAGTTAGAAATTCGACAGTTTGGATGTAGTTCGTTTGTTTCTACTATTGCTCTATTTCTGAACCATTTCCAAATTCTGCAGTTTGGATGTGGCTAGTTAAAAATTAACAAAAATATTTTCGGAAGAGTTTGCCAGTTGACTGCCGACCCCATTTTGAAAAACTTTTTCAACCCACTTTTGATATTAAATTTCCCAGGACTCGAACCTTGGGCATTCGGTGTGGTAATCCAACAACACTACCTCCACACCATGCCGGTTAGTTCATGCACTACTAATAAATTGAGCCAAAGCTTTAAACCATTCATTTATAATGTATATAAATGTATACTTTACTCAGACTACTGTTGAGTGCTCCGTAGCTCAGAGGCTAGAGCACCAGACTATAATGCGCGACGCGTCGGTTCGAATCTTACCAACTGATAAATAATTTTTTTTGTTTATGGTTTTAAATTTACATTTATTTAGGGAAT
Organism: Merzomyia westermanni; assembly: GCA_949987695.1. Taxonomy (NCBI): domain Eukaryota; kingdom Metazoa; phylum Arthropoda; class Insecta; order Diptera; family Tephritidae; genus Merzomyia; species Merzomyia westermanni. The sequence continues at coordinate 48,526,361 of OX465290.1, forward strand.
ATATAAGAACAAAACATTTTTCCAAATGCGAATCCAAATGCCTCTTAACGATTACACAACTGCCGGTATCGAACTAGTGAGAATCTAGCCACTTTATCTCCAGTTCTGAACCAAAAATTGTTCTCACTAGTTTATGACTTCCCGGCAGGGTTAAGACACTTAAGAGAATCAAGGACTTCTTCGGTCTAAAAGTGTGTATTTTTTTGCGATCTGGCTAGTCTCTTGCACGGATTACTTTGCACGGCCTTATATTATATTTTTGTTAATCTATATTGTATTTTTTCAATAAGATCATTCACAACCACGCACTTGTTTTTTAGTGTGAATGTAGCTCACTGAGTTATTCTCAACCTTCACAAAGTTTATTCCAGATAATACTTAAACCTTTTACGAGAAGTGGTTCAGGTTTGATGGTATATGTCAATTTAATCTCACATAAGACCATAGCCCTGCGTCTTTCGTGTCTCATTTGCCATCAGCGCCTGAGGATTCCTTCCCCAGAGCTTGCCCACAACGTGTATCCGTACCATGTTTGCCTTTTTGTCTCTGGATGTTGTTGTGTTGTCGCTGTGGTTGTAGCGATGCTTCGACCTACCTAGTCGTCAACCTCCATACTCAGCATTGTCATCAGTAACTTCTAAGAGAAGTGTCAGGAAACTGATAGTTTCCAAAGCGTGGAAATAGAGTGAAGTTGGTGTTAAAAGAGCTTGCTCTGTCGAGTAGGTAAACAGATGGTTGGTGTTGCGGGAGGAGAAATCACATGCCGTGCAAATATTTGCCCCGCAAGGGTTCAGTCTGGATAGCCTGTTGCAGAATCCAGATCAAAGTTGTGTGAGTATTCGCGAACCCAGACACCGCCAACATCCTTTCGTTACAGGTAGTGAAATATGCTCGATGATATAATGATAGCACTCCTGCTTGTGGTCATTCTTTTGGGTCCTAAGTTATACTTTTGAGCACCCTCTCGTTGTTTATATAGTTCTTGTTTGGAGCAAAAATTCTATTCACTTGCAAATAGACTTCGAAACTCTCTTCCTCTCTGTCTTGATTTGTCAAGGTCTTAATCAAGAAAACCTAAAGTATCATAGATTAGAGATAGCTTAGATGACCGTAACATAGTCATATAAGTTTTCCCTAATCTCTAAGTTTACAAAACGACTCGTGGAATACTATAGAAATATATAATAACATAGAGTTCTCAAACAGAATTAATATAATGACATTCTTTTATTATATTCTAAGATGAATTAAATATACATTACTTCTCTAATCATTCAAAATTGGATTACTAATGTAGTTCCCTAACACCATTCGAGAATCACTATAATACTTTGATGTAACCAGCAAATAACTATATTCCTACATCTTTAACTTCCCCTAACTAAAAATTAAGCTCCAGAAGTTGTAATTTTTATAGTGCTGAGTTTGTTTTCTATAAAAGAAAAAAGTCTGAGAAATCGTTTTCAAGCTCTTAAATTACCAAAGTATCAAATTCTTAGTTTAATTATTATACGTAAGGAGTTCTTATACGCCACAAACCTTGCAATTTTTATTCAGCCCCTCCACTTAAGCATGTGAGCTCTTACCACTTCATATTATCTTTCATTTATTTTCCTGCTAATTGGCTCATCTCACTCCCCACCTTTGCTCCCTTTCAATTTATATCACATACTTTTATTTTACTTTATTTCGTTTCGTTCGCGCGGGTTTGTTCTTATGTGGCTGGCATTGGATGGGCTCAGTGTGTTGCGTATGTATGTGTGTAACATTGGTTTTCATCTCACATCCTGCAAGCAGTTAACTACTGCCAACGGTTAGTGCGCTTCTGCTTGCCAGTGTGACCAGGTGTTAGAAAAAAAAGAGGCTAAATCCCCAAAACAAAGGTTAGAAAATGGTCTTGAAAAAGTTTGAAAAACAATTTTGAAAAGTCCCAAACTACCCTGTAAGTTAGTTAGTGGAACATGATTCTGAATGTGAAGACAGAGCTAGGTGAATAATAGTCCAGCAGGTGGCGCACGGATCAAAATATTTGGCATATTTATATTTCGAATGCTGAGTGGAAGATCAACCTATTTTAAAATATTTTTCAAAAACGCCCTATCTCTGCACTTGTTTAAATAACGCTCTACTTCAAAATCTGTCTCAACAACGCCCTATCTGATAATGTTTTCCAAAAAAAACCCTATTTCAAAATTCTGTTCAAAAACGTCCTATTTCAGCTGAAAATGTATTGAATTTTCGTTCAACTAGGGCGTTTTTAAAATTCATTCTGAGATTGAGTCGTTCTTAAACCAAATTTTGAAATAGGGCGGTGTTGAAACAAATTGTAAGATACAGCATTATTAAAAAATATTTTGAAATAGAGTGACCTTCCACTCAGCCAGCGATTTGTGGTCCATCCGGTGTTGCTGCTATACAAAAAATACAAAAGATTTACAAAAAAGTAGAAACTTGTTTTTTGGCCAGTCAAATATATATGTAGCTATCGTTCTGGGTGGGATTGGTTTAATACAAGTATACACCAGCACTTCTCAGAAGGACATATGCAAATAGTGCCTGAATATAAATGCAAAAAACTTTAAAATGATTTAATAATAAAAATTGTAAAAACTTTATAAGCCTTCCTTTATAGAAATAGACCAAAAATTAAATGCAGTTTTTTCATCTGGCTATAATTTTAAAGATCACTTTCAATTAACAGGGCACTTAATAAGTCTCTGAAATCAACCAATTCAGAAATTATAATTTAAAATAAAATGTAAATTTTATTTGAATTTAAAATGGTATTCATATTTCAGACATTGAAGTGTAAAACAAGTTTCAAAGAGCAGCTGCAGTGGCCCATAAACTAAAAGTGAGCTTTAAAATTTAAGTCTTGCTGAGAAAACTACCCTTAGTTTCTTAAACTTGGCGTAAGTCAATTTTTCAAAACCAAACTTCATCATTGAAACATCTTTTTTTTTTAGGAAAAATATATTTCTCATTTTCGTTGAAATTATATAAAAATAGACTTATAAAGCTTTTGTTATTTTTTTTTTTACTACATCATTTTAAAGTTATTCGCTTTTATATTCAGGCACTATTTGCACAAGTCCTTCTGAAAAGTGCTGGTGTATACTTGAATTAAATCGTGTCCCAACCAGAATGATGGCTACATACTCGTATACATTTGACTGGCCAAAAAAAGTTTTTTTAGAGTTAAATTATTTATAAAAAATAATAAAATAAATCTTTACGTTACAGATATTCAAAAAAAGTGTATAGGAGTGATAACTATTAAGCTAACAGAATCAAGTCTGTAGAATTTTTGTCTGCCTATATGTATGTTTGTTCGCGCATCACTAAAAAACTGCTGAATAGAATTGAATGCATTTTCAACGATGTATTACTAGGCGTGTAGTTTAAAATGAAGCATATCGTCTATTGCGATATCTCCACCCGTTTCGGAGTTATCGACTAATATGAGGACCAGAGTGACTAAGAATTTGTTAGTACAATATGGGTATCAAACGAAAGGTGCTAATGAGTGATACAATAACCGATGTGAATAAGTTCCATGTCTCATATGGTTTCGGAGATATAATAATTTATATCGAATTTAGTATACTAGGGTTCTAAGACACAGCAAATCGTGGTCGGGTCTTCCGGTATAAAATAAAAATATAAAAATTTGTGGGCCACTCTGATACACACACATACGTCTACTTACGAAACTTAATACTTCTTAGGGACTTCCTATGTATTTCTGAGAAACACACAACCTTAGCTTTTACTTTTCAATGGTGACCCACTATTATTAATATCTTTGCTTAAGTGCTTGTAATTTTCCCATGACAACGTTTTGGGTTTGTGCGCCTACCCACAGACACACAGGCAGAAGAGGACTACAACGTACGTGCCTTTTAAGTATTTGTACATGTATACATACAAATACATATTTAACTACAATTCATTGTTATCAGAGTTTTTTATTATCTGCACATCTCACAAAGAGTCTTGCAAATGAAATTTTCTACTTTTAAACGCTTGAATTTCTATAAGCTCACACACACACCCACAAGCATAAAGTGTATACCTGCATTTGGGATTACAATTTAACCACATCTTGTGTACATACGTCATTTTGATGAACTGTTTTGGCAGGAGTTATTTGCGTTGTTCTAGCTAGTCTAATTTTAGGCGCACTTTTATGCTCTCTGAAGTGTGAACCTTAACTCAGGGCCACAAGCATATTCGCATACTGTTTAAGACAATGCCAGCATATTCGTCATTTTTATACTTACGTGCACTATAAGTACGTCTATATTTATGCTTAGGTTGGACGTAATAGAGTTCGTAAAGCTTAACGTTCTGCAATTCTTCAAAAAAAAAAATTTTAAATATTGTAGGTTATACAGATAGCAAATCGGTAGACTTATCCATTTTTTTTTTAATATCGAAGCATCGCTTCCGAAAGCCATATTTAATATCTGGATGGAAACGTTTTAATGAACTCAGATATCGCCGGTGACAAAACCTATGGAGCTTTTCATATAGTTTAAAGCCAGTAGAAGTCGTTACCAACCGAATTCACTCATTTTCTAGGATTTTGGTGGTATCATTTATCGTAAATATAAAATAGTGTAAAAATATAAAAAGTAAACCGGCTGGCTTTTCCACTGCCAATACGTCTAAAGCCCTTCCCTATGAGGAAAATCTCTAGTTCTGAACTGGTGCCCTTCTAGTGCATGCCGAACCCCTACTAGTTCGCCTTCTATCGCTTTTACATGAAATAAACTGGCGAATTTAACATGGCGATGTCCTAGGCGGTGGAAGTTGTCCCCGCTTCATTACCTTTTCGACAGTTCCAAACTAGTTAGAAATTCGACAGTTTGGATGTAGTTCGTTTGTTTCTACTATTGCTCTATTTCTGAACCATTTCCAAATTCTGCAGTTTGGATGTGGCTAGTTAAAAATTAACAAAAATATTTTCGGAAGAGTTTGCCAGTTGACTGCCGACCCCATTTTGAAAAACTTTTTCAACCCACTTTTGATATTAAATTTCCCAGGACTCGAACCTTGGGCATTCGGTGTGGTAATCCAACAACACTACCTCCACACCATGCCGGTTAGTTCATGCACTACTAATAAATTGAGCCAAAGCTTTAAACCATTCATTTATAATGTATATAAATGTATACTTTACTCAGACTACTGTTGAGTGCTCCGTAGCTCAGAGGCTAGAGCACCAGACTATAATGCGCGACGCGTCGGTTCGAATCTTACCAACTGATAAATAATTTTTTTTGTTTATGGTTTTAAATTTACATTTATTTAGGGAATATATAAGAACAAAACATTTTTCCAAATGCGAATCCAAATGCCTCTTAACGATTACACAACTGCCGGTATCGAACTAGTGAGAATCTAGCCACTTTATCTCCAGTTCTGAACCAAAAATTGTTCTCACTAGTTTATGACTTCCCGGCAGGGTTAAGACACTTAAGAGAATCAAGGACTTCTTCGGTCTAAAAGTGTGTATTTTTTTGCGATCTGGCTAGTCTCTTGCACGGATTACTTTGCACGGCCTTATATTATATTTTTGTTAATCTATATTGTATTTTTTCAATAAGATCATTCACAACCACGCACTTGTTTTTTAGTGTGAATGTAGCTCACTGAGTTATTCTCAACCTTCACAAAGTTTATTCCAGATAATACTTAAACCTTTTACGAGAAGTGGTTCAGGTTTGATGGTATATGTCAATTTAATCTCACATAAGACCATAGCCCTGCGTCTTTCGTGTCTCATTTGCCATCAGCGCCTGAGGATTCCTTCCCCAGAGCTTGCCCACAACGTGTATCCGTACCATGTTTGCCTTTTTGTCTCTGGATGTTGTTGTGTTGTCGCTGTGGTTGTAGCGATGCTTCGACCTACCTAGTCGTCAACCTCCATACTCAGCATTGTCATCAGTAACTTCTAAGAGAAGTGTCAGGAAACTGATAGTTTCCAAAGCGTGGAAATAGAGTGAAGTTGGTGTTAAAAGAGCTTGCTCTGTCGAGTAGGTAAACAGATGGTTGGTGTTGCGGGAGGAGAAATCACATGCCGTGCAAATATTTGCCCCGCAAGGGTTCAGTCTGGATAGCCTGTTGCAGAATCCAGATCAAAGTTGTGTGAGTATTCGCGAACCCAGACACCGCCAACATCCTTTCGTTACAGGTAGTGAAATATGCTCGATGATATAATGATAGCACTCCTGCTTGTGGTCATTCTTTTGGGTCCTAAGTTATACTTTTGAGCACCCTCTCGTTGTTTATATAGTTCTTGTTTGGAGCAAAAATTCTATTCACTTGCAAATAGACTTCGAAACTCTCTTCCTCTCTGTCTTGATTTGTCAAGGTCTTAATCAAGAAAACCTAAAGTATCATAGATTAGAGATAGCTTAGATGACCGTAACATAGTCATATAAGTTTTCCCTAATCTCTAAGTTTACAAAACGACTCGTGGAATACTATAGAAATATATAATAACATAGAGTTCTCAAACAGAATTAATATAATGACATTCTTTTATTATATTCTAAGATGAATTAAATATACATTACTTCTCTAATCATTCAAAATTGGATTACTAATGTAGTTCCCTAACACCATTCGAGAATCACTATAATACTTTGATGTAACCAGCAAATAACTATATTCCTACATCTTTAACTTCCCCTAACTAAAAATTAAGCTCCAGAAGTTGTAATTTTTATAGTGCTGAGTTTGTTTTCTATAAAAGAAAAAAGTCTGAGAAATCGTTTTCAAGCTCTTAAATTACCAAAGTATCAAATTCTTAGTTTAATTATTATACGTAAGGAGTTCTTATACGCCACAAACCTTGCAATTTTTATTCAGCCCCTCCACTTAAGCATGTGAGCTCTTACCACTTCATATTATCTTTCATTTATTTTCCTGCTAATTGGCTCATCTCACTCCCCACCTTTGCTCCCTTTCAATTTATATCACATACTTTTATTTTACTTTATTTCGTTTCGTTCGCGCGGGTTTGTTCTTATGTGGCTGGCATTGGATGGGCTCAGTGTGTTGCGTATGTATGTGTGTAACATTGGTTTTCATCTCACATCCTGCAAGCAGTTAACTACTGCCAACGGTTAGTGCGCTTCTGCTTGCCAGTGTGACCAGGTGTTAGAAAAAAAAGAGGCTAAATCCCCAAAACAAAGGTTAGAAAAGGCTAAAATTAAGAAAAAAAAGAAGCTAAAAAAAGTCAGGAATTTTTTTACGAAATCCATTTCAAATTTTTTATTTTAGTTAAAACTATCTTGAAAATAAAAATGAATGTGTGTCTAAGGGTCTGTGTGCCCTTTACTCGTATAGGCGTTCAAAGTACTCAACCGATTTTTATAAAGATTTCACAGTATATTCTTGTGATCACTGGTTAAAGCATAGGCTATATATAGTTTTAGAAAAGTGGGCGGTGCCAGGCCCCCGGCTATAAAAAATTTTAATTCGTCATAACTCTGAACCTATTTGGTCTAAATTAATAATATTTAGATATATGTGTCCTTTAGTCAAGATTTACATAATTTTGGAAAAGTGGGCGGTGCCACGCCTACATTTTTTGTGTTTTGTTTCTTCTTCATTAATGTCCAAAGTTTATGGACGATCTCTATGAAACTTTCACGATAGGTTTAGGTGTTCGATAGGTACGACATAGGCTATACATAGTTTTGGAAAAGTGGGCGGTGCCACGCCCCCAGGCTATATAAATTTCGATTCGTCATAACTCTGACCCTAGTTGATCTAAATTAATGATATTTGGATACATGTGTCCTTTAGTCAAGATTTACACAATTAAGAGGGTAAAGAAGAGTAATGGTATATGGGGTTGGAGCAAAGGCAAAAGTTGAGAGAAAAAGATAAATGTAGAAGAAGCGAAAAGTGGGGAGGGAAAAGAGTAGAGTTTGTTGAATGTGAGCAAGTAAAATTTTAGGCAGGACAACGTCTGCCGGGTCTGCTAGTTTGTAAATAAAGCGGTAGACATAACTTAAGGAACTATTCTTGTTTCAACACATATCAGGTACATTTTCCTTGACTAGGGTTTTTTTCAAAGAAACACTATAGAAAAATCACTATAGAAAAACCACTAGAAACTTATTAATTTTATAATATTTTCTTCGTCTGATGAATCAGAAGTGCTTGAGTCTGCGTACAAAGTTTGTGTTTTTATCATAGAGATGAGATCATCGGTAATTTCAAAATCAGTGCAGCATTTGGTTAAGCCTTTAACCGAACATCTCATATTAAGCAGCGAGTTAAGCATTTCAGTTTTTAATCTGTTCCTAAACTTAGTTTTTAATATGTTCGTGGCACTAAAAATTCATTTAACCTTCCCATTACTGAAAGGTTATACCAAAAAGCTAAATACTTCTAAAAAAGTGGGTCTAATGAATTTTTATGTTCTCGGACTTCCGCCTAAAATTCAATGGTAAAGGTCACACTTGTTCACTTCACGGTTATTAGCTTTCGGCACTGCAGCTCAATCAATGCTACTTGACTTGGAGAATACATAGACTTTTCGTTTTGAAAGTGAGAAAATACATCTGGCTTTGTAACTTTCAAAGAATTGTCAACTGAAAAAAATATTTATCTTTTGTAAAGAGTTCATATTATCAGATAGGCGATGTCACAGTTGGGTTATCAACTCCATTAAAAATAGTTGACAATTTTTGCGAATAATTTTCTGTATTTTGTCATTTATACTACCTTCATTCAACTTCAATTTTGCATATTCCTCGATGTTGTATGAAAAATATGTTGTTGGGACCAGATACTGTTTGGAGGAAAAAAAAGCTATAAAAAAGCCACGAAGCTAAAACCAAAATTATGAGGCTAAAGGACAAAAAAAGGCTAATCTGGTCACACTGCCGCTTACGCAAGCTTTCACGCTCTCTCTTCCTTTCTCTCTTTCTCTCCCTTTTGGTTCACATTTTCAACTTGCCTTACATTTTCAACATTATATAAATACATAAAATACCACACATAAACTTTACCTAGTGAAGGATGCGCGTATATTAGGGTGTACCAAAAAAATCCAAAACAATTTTTTTTTTGCTCTCCGTAAAATATCCACTTTCTTGACAATTGGTGAATTTTTCGACTGAAAAATTAAGTCAATTTTTCCGATTTTTATAATACCGTTATAGCGAGATTTGTCCATAGTTAATGTGTTCATGGCTCTCTAACTATTTATCTTAATAAATATATATAAATGGCTCAGGAAATTATTTAGAATGAATAAAAAGTCAACTTATTTTTAGCAGATTGGATAAGCAATGGTTACTAATTGTAATGATTAACCGTTTGATTGATTATTTTTTGAAAAAGTCTACTATTGATTCACTATGAATTATTTTTAGTTTTTAATGATTTTTCCAATTGATTAAACTATGATCAAAAAAAATTCATGATTTTTTTCAATCATTAAATAAAATAAAAAAAAAATTTAAATTAGTCAATGATAACTTTTAGTCATTTTTGATTATTTAAAATTTTTTTTTTGATAATCGTAAAAATAATTATTTTTTTGATTACTTTCGATAAAATCTTTTTTTTTTGTTATTCTCTTCATTATTTAAAAATTTTTTTTTTGGCACTCGTACAAATAATAATTTTTTTGAATACTTTCGATTAAATTTAATAAATATATATATATATATATATATATATTTTTTTAATATTTAAAAATTTTTTTTTTTTTTTGATAATCGTACAAATAATAATTTTTTTGATTACTTTCGATTAATTTTGATAAACAATTTTTTTTTGGTATTTTTTTGATAATCGTACAAATAATAATTTTTTTGATTACTTTCGATTAATTTTGATAAATTTTTTTTTGTAATTTTTTTTTGATTATTTCAAATTTTTTTTTTGATAATCGTACAAATAAATAATTTTTTGATTACTCTCGATCAATTTTGATAAATTTTTTTTTGGTTTTTTTTCTTGATTAGTTTAAATTTTTTTTTTTAAATTATCGTACAAATCATAATTTTTTTTGTCGATTACTTTTGATCATTTTTGATGATAAATATTATTTTTTGAAAGTCTACTATAGACTGTTTACGAATTGTCTTAAATTCTTAATGGTTTTTCCAATTAATTATATTATAATAAAATAAAAAGAATAAAAATATTATTGAAAATAGTTAAAGATTACTTTGAATAATTTTTAATCGTGTTTGATTATTTTTAATTTCCTTTAATAATCGTTCAAATAATAACTTTTTGATCACTTTCGGTTATTTTTGATAAAAATTTTCTTCTTTTTTTTGTTATTTCTTTTAACAATGGTACAATAATATTTTTTTTTATTACTTTTGATTATTTTTGATGATAATGATTATTTTATGAAAAAGTCTATGATTGACTGATTAAGAAATGTTTGATTTTTTTTTGTAAATAATCGTACAAGTCATTATTACTTTTCGATTATTTTTTATTTTTCTGATTTGATTAGTTATAATTATAATTTTTTTCTTTTTAGTTTTAGTAGTTATAATTTTTTTTTATTATTTTCAATCTTTAATTAAATTTATGTATTTTTTTGATTATTTTTAATTTTTTCTTTTAATAACCGTACAAATCTGAATTATTTTTTTGAATACTTTTGACTATTTTCAATTTTTCTAATAATTGTTAAAAATTATAATTTTTTTCTATTTTTTAATTTTAATCAATTCATAATTTCCTTTTATTGAAAACAATAAAAATAATCAAAACCAATTTAAAAAGTGACTAATCAAGTGATTTCCAATTACTAATCAAATGGAATAAGGTTAATTTTTAGTATAACTTTTTTAATTTAAAACGAAAGCTATTTCATAAACTGAATTTCACAACATTTTCATTTTAACACAATTCTGCTTCTGGAATTTTAAAAAAACACCAATCACATAAGCCAATAAAACTTTGACGATTTCGCTATAACTGTTTAAGTGGAAATAATTCTTCTCTTTCAGTTACAAGTAAAATAATTATTTTTCATTGAAATCCAAATGTTTGTAAATATCGGCCATTTTTAAAAATATTTAAATTATACATTTTCTTATAGAAGATGGTACACTTAAATAAAAATAAATCGAATATTAGTTAACTAAGTGGAAGGCGAACTAATGTGGGCCTAATAGACCTACAGTTTCTAGTTATTTCCAACCCCGAATATACCGTGATCTTAGCAACCTTATCCCACTATGCCCAAATAATTTTTTTTTTTGTTTTTATCTAAATTATTAAAATAATAAAACAAAGTTTTACTCAACCATACTTTCTGGTAAAAATGTTATTCTTACAAGGCAGCATATTCCAAACAAAGAATGTCTTCATAGATCGCGTCTTACTTCAATTTTTATTTAATGTATCCACGACCCATTGAGATTACAAAAAGTAAGCCAAATTTAAATGTCGCTGTATAAAAATGTGCACACCCTAATGTATACATATGCCTATGTGCTTAAAATAAAAGCTCTCTAGATTTTTTTTTTTTTGTTGCATTGAGCTCGGTAATCATGGCGCTTCGAAGCGTGACAATATATTGATAGTTTCTAGAATCAAACTTTGGAATGGTTTTATGATTTCGCGTTTTAGTTTTGAAAATTTTTAAAATAGAAAAACAATGTACAAAAATGATAAACACAAATTCTACAAGAAAACTCCTTGGTCTAAAAAGCAGACTTCAAAACATTTTGCTCTAAAAATACTTTTCAAAATTAACTTACTATTGAAGATAAATAAAAAAAATTGATGTTTTTTTAAGATAATTTCGGGTTTGTTTTTGAAACAATTTTCGGGCCCATCTTGGCATAATTTGGGATTGTTTTCGGAGCTTTTTAGGGATCATTTTCGAGGGTTTTTCAGGATCTCTTTTGGATCATTTTGAGCCTGTTTTGAAGATTTTTTCGGGACAATTATTCGGACTTTTTCGGGATCATTTATTGATTATTTGAGGGACTTTTTATGGCATATTTCGCAATCGGTACCGAAAAGATTCTGAAAATGTTACAAACATGATAACAATTATGAAACAATCCTGAAATGATGTCGAAAAGTCCCGAAAATAATATCAAAATTTTTCTGAAATGATCCCTTAAGAGTAAGAAATTAACTTCTATTCGTCAAATCGTCAAATAATTTGAATCGATCCCTTCCGCTTTAAATGTAATTTGGTGGGGAGTTTTCTTGTATCACAAAATGAAATTTTGGAAAAAAAATTAAAAATTTGTTTTATAAAAGTTAAGGTCGAACGGATCCGCTGGCTGGTTCAAGTTATATAAATTGGAAATTAGCTTTTTCTTTTTTTTTACTAAGCTTAGTTAAATTTCTAATTTCAGAAAATTTTCAATTTATCGAAATCGAAAAAATTAAAGTTTGCCATTAAATTTTAGACTCAAATATTTTCGTTATACCTCTGGTATATTTTAAGATATTCTGAAATTTTTAAAGAGTTTTTTTTTTGTTTTTTCAAAAATTAATTAATCAAAAATGAAAAAAAAAATTCACATTTTTTTGTTTTTAGAAAAAACGAAAAAAAATTTAGTAATTTTGTGTTAAGCTAATTGCACTCGACCTTTAACTAGCAAGTTAAATTAAAAAATTAAAAAAAAAATGTTTGGTCAAGTTAAATTAAAAAATTTAAAAAAAAATGCTTGGTCAATTTCAAAAATTCATATTTTTGAAAAAAACAAAAAACACACTACTGAAAATTTCAGGTTAGCTTTAGATGTACCAGAAGTATAATACAAAAAAATTGAAGTCCAAAATTTTATAGCGAACTTAAATTTTTATTTTTTTTTTCAATAATTTTTGTTTTCCTCTCTCTAATGTGCCAAACCATTTTTTTTAACTCAAGTAGTTTTCGAAATATGGAAAAAAAAATAAAAATTTAAAAAAAAAAATAGAGAGAAAGTAAAATTTTGGATTTGCATAAATTGACCCAGCCAACTAAGCAGTTGGTCTGTCTTCTGTCTCACTGCTGGAACCACTTCTTTCGCTTTCTTTATTCAGAAACGGTAAAGCTTCACTTATTGACCGCAATGACTAGTCCTTACATCTCTCAAAATTCAGTTAAGGCAACCAATTTAAAATACATTTTATAAACTAATAAGTTGCCCAATGCAATATGGATTCCACTTGAGCTTTCGTTTGAAACGAATCAAAATCAAACACGCAATCAGATCTGCTACTCTAATTCTATTTATCATATCAAAGTGCTTTCATTTATGTAAAATACCTTTCAAACGTGCAAATCTGGGCAAATCATTCAAATGTTTGTATGTATTTGTGTCCAAGTAATTGAATTCCTGCCGTCGCAAGTAATTTTGCAAATAATTTATATCGTTGTATGTGCCATTGGAATCGACAAATGAATACCTGGGGCACATGCTGTTTGCGGGTGAAGTGTTTTTTCAGTTTGAATCAATTTCAACGGCAACCTTAAAGCATGAAGTGTAATTTATGATCACTTTAAAAATAGTTTCCGCCCAGTTTGGAATGCAACAAGCCATGTGCTACGACGACGTAAGGTGCAGCACACCATAATTCCCTGCAGCGAAATCAATAAGTTGTGGTTGAAAGTGTTTTGTTTTGAAATAAAGCTGATTGCCAAAGTATAACTACTTTCATACTAACTAGAGTGTCACCAATTAAAAAATTGCAACTCAAAGAATCTTTTAAGCCACTTTTCAAACTTAAAAGAGACACTTTTAATAATTAGTTTCAGTGAGGTACCAAATCATAAAAGCAGTACGGATAAATGAGCTAGATGAAAAGAATTTCGCCAGTCGATTGCATGTAAAAGACATTGCACTAGAAGCGCACTAGTTCAAAACTAGAAATTATCCCTAAACGGTTTTTTATGTATGGGTGTATGAGCGCCTGAAGTATCAGTGGGCGTTGCCTTATAAGTGGCATAGTAAAATACAAAATAGTGTAACTTACTAACATTTGAAAACGATATCGTGCTATTTTAAAAATGATTTGTTTTTGTGATTTCTTGCATACTCAACGTGGCTTTAAGAAAACATACATGCATACATATGTTTATGTATACATACGTATACAATAATATGCATGCAATTTAACTTAGCTCTATACACTTCCACCGCATGCACTCCCAAACAGTTTACGTGACACTCGAAGTGACCATTGCAAGCCATGCAACAACTAACTCCTATACGCTGGTGGCAAAAACAATGAGCTCTAGTCGTGAGAAAAATGGAGACCTACAAAAAATATTTGCTTATTTTATTTTATTTTCTTTCATTTTATTTTATTTTATTTTATTTTATTTTATTTTATTTTATTTTATTTTATTTTATTTTGTTTTAGTTTAGTTTAGTTTAGTTTAGTTTAGTTTATTTTATTTTATTTTATTTAATTTTATTTTATTTTGTTTTGCTTTATTTTATTTTATTTAATTTCATTTTATTGTATTTTATATCATTTTATTTTATTTTATTTTTTTTTATATGATTTTATTTTATTTTATTTCATTTCATTTCATTATATTTAATTTATTTTATTGGATTTTATTTTATTTCGTTTTTTTTATTTTAATTTACTTTAGTTTATTTTATTTTATTTTATTTTATTTTATTTTGTTTTATTTTATTTTATATTATTTAAATTTATTTTATTTTATTTTTTTTTTTTTTTGTTTTGCTTCATTTTGTTTTATTTAATTTTATTTCATTGTATTTTATTTTATATTATTTTATTTTATTTTATTTTATTTTATTCCATTTCATTTTAATATATTTAAATTATTTTATTGGATTTTATTTTATTTCGTTTTTTTTTATTTTAATTTACTCTAATTTATTTTATTTTATTTTATTTTATTTTATTTTATTTTCTTTTGTTTTGCTTTATTTTATTTTATTTAATTTTATTTCATTTTATTTTATTTTATATTTTTTTATTTTATTTTATTTTATTTTATTTTATTTCATTTCATTTCATTATATTTAATTTATTTAATTCGATTTTATTTTATTTCGTTTTTTTTTATTTTAATTTACTTTAGTTCAATTTATTTTATTTTATTTTATTTTACTTTATTTTATTTTATTTTGTTTTATTTTATTTCATTTTATTTTATTTTATTTTACTTTATTTTATTTTATTGTATTTCATTTTATTTTATTTTATATTATTTTAATTTATTGTATTTTATTTTATTTTATTTTATTTTATTTTATTTTATTTTATATTATTTTAATTTATTTTATTTTATTTTATTTTATTTTATCTTTATTTCATTTTAATTTATTTTATTTCATTCCATTTTATTTAATTAATTTTATTGTATTTAATTTTTTTCGGTTTTGTTATTTTAATTTACTTTAGTTTTTTTTATTTTGTTAAATTTTATTATTTTTTATATTATTTTATTTTATTTTATTTTATTTCATTTAATCTTATTTTACTTTATCTTATTTTATTTTAAAGTATCATGACTATGAGTAAGCTCAAGGCCACTAATAATTTTTCTATAGCAAAAATTATTATTTTTATTTATTTTTTAATAATTTATTTCATTATTAAAAGTTTTTAATTGAATATAATATATTATTAGTGGCCTTGAGCTCATTCATAGTCATGATACTTGAAAATGTACAGGCCGTAAAAAACATACCATTGGAATAAAAAGCAATAATTAAAAAACCGTGAGCACCCGGTAGCAGGCTGTGACAACAAAGCAGCTCTGCAAAAAAATCCATCATGATCAAAAAACTGACTGCCAGATGGCGGTGTTGTTCATGTACTCGTATATGGTAAAGTGAATAAAATAAGGAGTTTAGAGGACAGAAAACCCAGCGTATTGTTAGCTTAATGGTTAGCAGTGCATGGCAAAATTTCTCGGATGAGTGAGGTCTAGCAACTTCCGAAAAGGATCTATAAGAACAGCGGTTGTCTCTAACAAATTTTCCTTTTCTATTCAATTAAAAACTTTTAATTTATAACTTTTGATTTGGCGATTTTTTTTGTTGACGAGGAGTTTTTGACGTGGAGTTTATCACGTCAAGTGATACACACGTGTAAAAAAAAAATTTTTTTCACCCTGAAGACGATTACCGTTGTGTAATTGAAATATATTGGTAATAATATAAAAA
Source organism: Merzomyia westermanni (assembly GCA_949987695.1). Classification (NCBI taxonomy): domain Eukaryota; kingdom Metazoa; phylum Arthropoda; class Insecta; order Diptera; family Tephritidae; genus Merzomyia; species Merzomyia westermanni. The sequence continues at coordinate 48,542,518 of OX465290.1, forward strand.
AAAACCTTGCGTTTTTTATTTTCAATTTGGACTTCAAGCCAGCTAGCAAACCTGATTCTTTTAATTTATATATATAAAAGAAAGTGACGTTAGTTCCAATGCTTATAACTCAAGAACGCCTGCACCGATTTGGATGATTGGCACTAATTTAGATTGTTCTCTGACCAGAATAGGGGAATACCCAAAAAAAATTTCCGAAAAGTTCCTGAAAAAAAATTTTATTTTCCCATATATTTTGTATGGTGCGAATTTATATCTGGGCAGGACAAAGTCTGCCGGTTCCTCTTGTAATTTAATAAGTTATTAAAAAATAAAAAACAATAACAAGTTTCGCTATAGAAAAATTATTAGTGGCCTTGAGCTCATTCATAATCATGATACTTGAAAATGTATAGGCCGTAAAAACCAACAAATTGTTGGAATAAAAAGCAATAACTATTTTATTTTATTTTAATTTATTTTATTTTATTTTATTTTACTTTTATTTCTTTTAATTTATTTCATTTCATTTCATTATATCTTATTTTATTTTATTTTATTTTATTCTATTTTATTTAATTTAATTTAGTTCTATTCTATTTTATTTTATTCTATTTTATTTAATTTAATTTAGTTCTATTCTAGTTTATTTTTTTTTATTCTATTTTATTTTATTTTATTGTAATTTATTTTATTTTATTTCATTTTATTTTATTTTATTTTGTTTTATTATATTTTATTTTATTTTATTTTTTTGTTATTTTATTTTATTTTATCTAATTTTTTTTATTTTATTTTATTTTTTTGTTATTTTATTTTGTTTTATTTTAATATTTTTTTTTTATTTTGTTCTGTGTTGAGTGTTCTGTGCTCGATCTAAAACCCCGTGACTTAGATAAAATGTTTTTCGCCACCCGTGTGCATTAAAATACATATTTCCAGCTACGTGCAAAAACTTCTAAACTAAACCTGCCTCATATCCTCTACCTTTACTACCCAAACTATAGTGTTATTGTTGTATTGCACGTAACCACTAGTGCCTTATATCTAAATTAAATTATTATTGCGCTAACACTTTGTTGCTTAGTCGTTATCGCTTAATGTGCTACAGCTGCAGTGCATGCGTGTAAATATAACCATTTGTACCCAGCTGTCAAACCAACTAACTGCAAACTACTTTACTGGTATATACGTCAATCACAACTAGTTCGCTAACTGTCTTCCATATAAGTGGTAACAATTGTCAGAATTCGTACAGAAATATACCAGTCTGAACCTACTTCAAAATCGCCCACAAAAATTAAAATGCAGTCATGATAAACGAAATTCATTTAAATACCGTCTGCAGCAGTTTATAAGTCCTTAATTCAAATCGCCGAGATCACAGGTTCTAGTCCTGGTGACGGTAAAAGGCCTGGATTAAAGTAAAAAGGCCTTATTCGAACTCTGGATATTTTAGGAGTTTCTTTACTTCCTAGTATTACTGTTGCAAGCTAAGTTCTTTGCGGACTAGTTCAGTATATGTCCTGCCTAGTTTGATGCATCACTGCAGCGTATGTGTTGTATGTGTGGGTGTTTTCATCTAAGTGCACTTATGTACTTGCGAGACATGCTAAATTCATTCGCAGCTCGTTTGTATTTGTCATGGTAGCGGTTGTTGTTGATGACATCAGTTGTGTTGTTGTACACTATTTCAGGCGCTATTTGTATTAACATTTATTTACATACATACATATGTACAGGCATAAGTTCGTATGTATAAATGATGAAGTTTCATGGTGTGAAGAGATTCATTGGAAGTAACTTTTCGATTTTTGTTTCGCATTTCGGCTTCGTTCCTATCTCGGGCTTAGTTTCTGAAAAAGTATGACATTTCAGAAAAAAAAGAACCCCAATTAACTACTTTCAGGAATGGCTGACCACACCTGAAAATAGCAATTCACCTTTCTACTGAAAAAGTCGGATACCGATTGGAAACCGAGCCGATAGGGTCATGACCCATTGGAATATCATGTTCTAACCAGCAAAGCTATTACGCTTTTATTGACCGCACTGCTTGCATACCATCCAATTTCCTTCGATAGTTAAGGTACCATAAGTATTTAGGAGAACTTTTCTCTTGAGTACTCAAACATTCTTCACATGTTCCTTCGACACTGTCCATAATTTCGAACCATCCATCCATTGAAGAGAGGCTTGTAGAACCTTTTTTTTTAGAATTAGAGGCCTTTATTTCTTAATTTCAAGGCAGATTCTTCATCAATTTCTTGGCTAACATTATTTTCGATGTTCACCCCGGTTCTCAAATTGTCAAAATCCCTCTCTAATATAATTTTATGACTTTTAGTCATGGGATGTCCAATTATTTACTGGATGACAGGAAGTAATTCATGTGATTCTTCTCCACAGCCATACCTACTCTCCACACCTCATCCAGGTCACATAAGGCAGAATTACACGCTTTTGTAATAGATCGTGGAGGTAAGGCTAAACTATATAGTTCGCACCAGACATATTAAATTTGATTAGTAATTAGTAGTCAATAAATTAGTCGGCTTTTTTAATTGGTAATGATTATTTTGATTTTTTTTTAAGAAAAGAAAATTATTAATTAATTACGATTAGAAAAAACCAAAAAATTTCAAATAATTTTGTTTTCATTATTTTTGATTATTATACCCAGCGTGAACTAGTGCACAGGGTATTATAGTTTTGGTCATATAACGGTGGTTTGTAACGGTACAAAATAATAGAGATAGATATAGAGTTCCATGTATCAAAGTTCTTAGAATGCACAGAGGATTCCATGAAGACATGCCCGTCCCGACACGATAGCTTGAGTAAAAATTTTGAGATTTTAATGAAATTTGGCACACAGGTTGCTTTCTGGCCAAAGTATGTTGCTATTTAAAATGGGTGAAACCGAACCATAACCACGCCTCTTTTTTCGATATCGAAAATTTTGAAAAACGTTTAAAAAGAGATAGTTCAGTAATGAAAGCAAATACAATGTTGAAATTCGGTAGATTTATTAAGTTGGTTATTCTATTGACAATTTTACCAAATGTTTGGAAAATGAAAGTGGTACCGCCCACATATGAGTGAACAAATTTTGGAACTTCGACTGTTAATAACTGCAGAACCGTTTATGCTAGAATAACAAAATTTAGTAGCAGATATACTATGATTGTGGTACATACACCCATTGAAAATAAGCCAAATCGCTTTTCGACCACGCCTACTTTTTCATAAAAGTTATCTGAAAAGAAGGTAGAAACACTAAACTGCCCATATCTCATTGAGTGATACAGGTAGAATGATATAATTTTTCAGTTACCTCAAATTCCATACTCTTTATACGATTTTTGCAAAATTTTAGAAAGTGGGTGTGGCACCGCCCACTTATGAGTCAAGCAAATTTACAATTCGACTGTTAATAGCTTCAGAACAGTGTAAGATAAAATTACGAAACCTGATACAAAGTATACTATATATAGGTAGAGTACGCTCACGGAAATTAAGTAAAATCGGTGGACGACCACTCCCACTTTTAGACCAAAGTTTTCTAAAAGAGAGGTAGAAAACCGGAATATGCCATATCTTTTTCACTGATGCAGATAGAATCTAGAATTTCGTAGTTGCAATGACCTGATGATCCTATTAATAATCTTTTTCAAATTTTGGAAAATGGGCGTAGCACCGCCCACATATAAATTAACACAATATCAAATTTCAGCTATTATTAACTTCCGAATCGTGTTAAATAAAATTACGGAACATTCACGAGGTATACTATCTACGCTTTTCAACATTATATATAGCCTATGCTGTAACCAGTGAATCCAAGAATCTACTGTGAAAATTTCTAAAAGATCGGTTTAGTACCTTGGACGCCAGACTCACAGACACACTTTCTTTTTTAAACCTAGTAGTGCTACGCACACAAGGTATATTAACTTTAGTCGCGTAACGGTGGTATGTAACGGTGGCATACACAGATCGAGATAGATATTGACTTATATATATCAAAATGTTCAGGAAGAAATTTGGTATGCGGGTTCCTTGCATCATCTCCGAGCGCTATTTAAAATGGGCGAAATCGTATGATAGCCACGCCCACTTATTATAAATAGAATATTTTCGAAAATACAAATTGATTATTCAGTATATATTACACTTATAAGGATAAAATTTGGTGTATACATTGAAATTGAGGCAGTCAATACATTTTTCAAGAAATTTTTGAAAATTTAGAAATAATATTAATCATAAATCAAAAACCTTTCAAGATATCGAAACGAAATTTAGCACACATTAATAGAGGGAACGTTCCGGGAAAAAACGTGCGAAGTCAGTTAAGGTCCACGCCCACTGTTATATGAAAGATTTTGAAAAGAATCATAGATATATTTAATAGGCAATAACTTTGCATACAAAAGCTTTATATCATTTCTATTTCACTTTCAAGTATCCGTGAACGAGAAAAGTCGAAAAATATAAATTTTTAAAAATGGTCCGGGGCCCCGCCCATTTTATAGTGGATTATTCCACAAAAATTTTATGCCATAACTCCGACAAAAATTTATTTATCGAAACGATATTTGGCGAAAATATTGTACATACAAAGGTAAATGTTTGTTGTAAAAATGGTCAACGGCCACGCCCAGTTTTTTAACATAGTTCTGAAAAATTTGTTTGTAAAATGTAAAACGCAATATTTTTATAACCATGCAAGTTATATCATTAAGATCTTGCACACATAATAAGCTTTTTAAACAATACTCAGCCGCAAACAAATTTTGTGAATTTAGGGAAAGTAGGCATGGCGCCGCCCACTTTTCAGCATACAAATTCGGCACAAAAATATCTTAGGAGATTTATGATGATATACCTGCTGTACATCGCGCCATACATTAATATTTTTTTGAAATTAATTTACCCCTCAAAACTCATAACAAAAGTGTTTTTGTTGAAAACAATCAGCTGCAATACGAACTGAAAAGTACTAAAATAGACCTGTGTAAATTGGTATGCCATAATCGATCACTACTAGGTATTTAATATTCGGTTCCAACCGAACTTAGATTTCCTTACTTGATTTTTATTTTGTTTTGATTTTTTTCTCATAATTTTTTATTTTTTTCAATCTGATCAAATAATCCAAAAAAATCAAAAAACGAGCAAAAATAATCAAAAGTAATAAATAGCCAAACCCACTTTTTTTTGATTATTTTTGATTTTTTATAATTAATTAGAAAACTATCATTAAAAATTTAAAGTAACTGGTAATCAATCATCAAATGGATTCTCAAGAAAATAATTCACAAACTGGTAGTTATAACGATTAGTAATCATTATTTAACAGGTCTGGTTCGCACTATCCTCTTCAGAGTCAAGTAAAAGTAGCTGGGGGCGCCCTATCTGAAGCTTGCTCGAGAGGTCCTTCCTATTCCTCAGAGAGCTTTTGGCGTTGCTCAACTTAATTTGGCAAATCCTTATAAGGAAGTCAAACTCAGACAAGACAGCAAACTGGTACCTGATTTTGTCACTGTCAGACGGAGATTTGAAATTGGAAAGGAGACGCATCCTTGGAAATATGTTATTAGTCTAGGATAAGCTATTGATGAATCGCAAAGGAGCATTCGACTAATGCCAGTTTAGATCCATTTATATAGGTCTGATTTATTTTGTTAGAACATATCCTATGAAGAGATTAATTGGTAAATTTTATGCCTAAACGGGTAGTGTTGGACAGATCACATTAATCTCCTACGGATACACTCACACAAGTCCACTTTCAGCAGCTATAAGTAGGCTACGCAAATTAAAATTAATTTGTCGCAACTATGCCCTTAACAGATGAGTTGCGATCAATTGGAGGCCACTGTATTTCTGGGTTATAGCACACTTACCGGTTCCAAAGCCGCACTGACAAATTTAAATCAGGCTGAGGACTACGAGCCTAACTCTTTCACTCATCATTGTGCATATTAGGAGCTAACTCGTCTCACCCGAGATCCCCTTATCGTGCATGTGCTAACCCATTACGAACCTTCCTCAACTCAACAGAGTCAGGATTACTTAACGCACGCTTTCCATGCTTCTTTAGTCCACGCCCCGTCACACGTAATCGTGAAACGCCTCCATTAACCAAATCAAATTGGATAGACGCGTAGCAGCGTATATTCATTGCGTCATTGGTTGCGCTAATATTGGATTTTTTGCTTACGCCCATTTTGTTAGGATTACCATAATATTTGCTTATTCAAGCATACTAATGCAAACAATCACACATACATACAAATGTGTAAATAATTCATGCATGCATTCAAATGAGCGCCCAAGTCGTGTGAGTTTCTTAAAAATAGACTTTGGACGTTTAAGAAAAGTTTAGCAACAATAAAGTAAGCAATAACAATGTTAAAATATTGATTGCGTGAATAACTGTGTAATTCTAAAGCTTATTTTCGTAGACACAACAAATACAAGGCACAACAAATCCAAGTCCTTACTACACTTAGAAAGTTGTGACGTCTGCTGGTTCGTTCGCTCGCTTTTTACCTCATAAAAGTGAAAGTACATGCAACAAAGTGTTCGTATTGCTAAGCGTTTAACGTTCATCACTTGGTACACACATACACATCTGCTTAGTTACAGTAGCGGTTAGATAAATGTGACAATGACAAAAACTTTTGAAATGCGTGAAGTTTAATCTTTTTTCAAAAGATTGTACGATTTCTATGACACCCTCAAAAAGCAAAGCTCTTCATTACGACAGTCTCAACTCGTACTTAAACTTTGCTGAGAAGTTCATCAACAAAGAAGTTACAGGACTTCCAAACTATCTAATTGATTAAGCCACATTGAAATACTCAAAATCATAGTTGCATACTTCTAGGCTAAAAATTCCCTCTCTTTATCTATCCGCGGTCTCTCACGTTCTTTGTGTAGAAATTTCTTCGGAATGTTTACATGAAATATTTTAACTCTCTATCGATCTTTAAAATGGTTTTTTTGTGGGACTATCAGGACATGATTCAAAACTGAAGGGTTAAAAACTTCTCATGGAATTTACTGGATGCATCTTTTGTTTTAGTTTTTTTAAGTTAATATTTTTACATTATTTTGTTATTTGTTCAGGAAGTAGAATGGTGAATGCGGAGCACATGTTGTGCATAGGGGCAACCTGTGAGTAATATTAAGTTATATGTTGTAATTTAATTTATTCTATATAAAACCGGGGGTGCGGGGCACCTGTTACACCTGCTATGTATTGGGGGCGATCACTTGTGGCTCTGAGGTATTAGCGCGGGATTGGCTTCCTCATTTTCGCTGTCAAAAACCAGAAATAATTATATATTATGCCGCTTAAGCAACTGGGAAGCAACCAACTAAGGCGCTCCTGCGGGTAAGGGGTTTAGAATATGCCCCAGGTAGGCATACCGGTCGTAAGAGGCGAATAATATGCACAAAGGTAATGAGGTGCAACTCTATGGTTCATCTAGGGATATTATGCCTCTCACCTCTCATTACCCACCTTATCCTTCCTTACGGAAGGAGGGGTGACATGGCCGAGAAGGTTTCACTGGTCATACATCGCCCGGAGCATACCGGGTTCAAGTCCGACCAAGGACTGTTAATTCGACAACACTCCCCAAAACCTTCGGGGAGGGTTTTCGTAGTTACCACAACAACAACGCAATGCATATAGCAACATTTCATAGCAATAATTCAGTGGTATAAGCCACATTGGAGCTTGATTAAGCTCAGCGCTATCCGTGAGTCTGCTGCTTATTAAGTTAATACGCTGACTATGTTTTATCCGTGCAGTTTCAGTCCCGGTATGTCTACCGAAGGTCAGATCTTGAGGATGCACCAAATTCTTGAAGTCCTCCAATAGCAAGCTCCGTCTAGATTGGAAATGAAGTGAAATCAACTGACACTAAAAGCAATGTGACATAGTATGGTCCGAATCAGTGTGACCAGGTGATATAAAAAAGAGAGGCTAAATCGGCAAAAAAAAGTTTAAAAAGTGCTAAAATTAAGAAAAGAAAAAGCCAAGTCAGAAATTTTTTTACGAAATCCATTTCAAATTTTTTATTTCAATTTAAACTATTTATATAGAAAGCTGTAGACATAACTTAAAGGAACTGTTCTTTTTTCAACGCATATCAGACACATTTTCCTCGACTAGGGATATTTAAAAAAAAAAAATACTTTAGAAATATCGCTACAAACTAATTAATTATATAATATTTTCTTCGTCTGATGAATCAGAAGAGCTTGAGTCTGCGTACAAAGTTTGTGTTTTTATCATAGAGATGAGATCATCGGTAATTTCAAAATCAGTGCAGCATTTGGATAAGCCTTTAACCAAACATCTAATATTAAGCAGCGAGTTAAGCATTTCAGTTTTTAATCTGTTCATGGCACTAAAAATTCATTTAACCCTCCCATTACTGAAAGGTAATACCAAAAAGCTAAATACTTCTAAAAAAGGGGATTCGTTTAATGAATTATGTTCTCGGACTTCTGCCCAAAATTCAATGGTGAAGGTCACACTTGTCCACTGCACAGTTATTAGCTTTCGGCACTGCAGCTCAATCAATGCTACTTGACTTGGAGAATACATATAGGCAATTCACAAGATCTCCTATTCGTCGTATGTGCTATGATTTTGCGACCATCATATTGTCTCTATTGTCATTTCTCATATAAAATTTTAATAGCACATTACAATTGAGCAGCCTATGTATATCCAATGTGCTATTTTACTTTTCGAATTTTATTTTTATTTTTCTATCAACAAATGACAGGTTTTCAATAAAATTCCACTTGTGTTGTGTATTAAAAGAAATACTACATAAGACTATAAGAGACCTTGTGAATTGCCTAATAGACTTTTCTTCTTGAAAGTGAGAAAATACATCCGGCTTTGTAACTTTCAAAGAATTGTCAACTGAAAAAAATATTTATCTCTTGTAAAGAGTTCATATCATCAGGTAGGCGATGTTGCAGTTGGGTTATCAACTCTATAAAAATAGTTGACAATTTTTACGAATAATTTTCTGTATTTCGTCATCAATACTACCTTCATTCAACTTCAATTTTGTATATTCCTCGAAGTTGTATGAAAAATATGTTGTTGGGACCAGATAAGGTTTGGAGTAAAAAAAAGGCTATTAAAAAGCCACGAAGCTAAAACCAAAATTATGAGGCTAAAAGGCAAAAAAAGGTTAAATCTAGCCTCGTAAATGCTAACCTGGTCACACTGGTCCGAATTCTTCAGCCTATGTTGCCGTTTCTCTTGAAATCAAATAAAGCTTTTCTCTCTCAACTTTTTTTAACCGCAATTTTTTTTTTACATTTGCGAAAGCGATTTTCGCTTTTGTTACATTTATCTGGCCACGACTGTATAAATCTTCACTGGCATGTAAATAGTTGTTGCTATATTCGTACGGTTGCATGCAGCAAATCGCATTTCGCAATGTTAATGACGACAAACGTTTACAATTTGATTATTGCTACTTTCATTTTTTTTTTGTTGCTGTTCTGGTTGTTGTTGTGCACAAAAGTTTCTTTACTGTAAATTTTTAATTACCTCATGGGTTTTACAAATGTATTTACATTGCATAAGGATTTGAGCATGTGTTTGTGCGCATTCCGTTGGTGCAGTGCTAAATTAAGACAGGATTTTAATTGCTGTAGTTAAATTTATGAAAGTTAAACACGCAGTTTTTGTTGTTATTTCTTTAAGTGCTTCTTTCTTGCAGTTTTTTTGTAGGGAATATTTGCTTAATTTTCAAGTTAAGATTTTTTGTTTTTAAGGTCTTTACCAATGTTACAGTTAAGTTAAAGTTTTTTTTTTTATTTTCTTTATTGACAACATACTCCTATAACATTAACAACGGGTTTCTCCAAAAAAAAAAACAATGTTTTTGTGTGAGAATATAGCTTATTTCTATTTAACACTAAATGCCGTCAATCATAATGAAAGGCTATACGGTTAAAGGATAACAATAACTATAAAAATAAAAAATTTACAGAACACACGTTCAAAAAGTCACTCAGGATACTTATTCTGATATATGACTCGGAATCACGGCTTATTAGAAAGAAGATGAGATATCGCTTCGAGTTCAACGAATAAAATCCCAAAGGCTTACCTTTCTACATCATGCACATCGGCAAAGACACTCTGCTCCGGATGGTTTGTTAACAATATCCGACTATTGTAGCTAAGAAAACTATGTTTAGGTTAACCTCCCCTATCCTTTTATTACTTTTTTTCCGGAGTCACTAATGACAACCTGACTATCCAAACCCCAGTGCTGCCAAACATTTCAGTGCGGCCAAGCAATAAAAACACCATAGCAGGGTTACTTACATGTAAAAAATATTAATTTTCAACTTATTGTTAGATTACATTTTAGTTTACAATCTAAAATTTTAACTTTCAAAACGTTGTACCTAAAAAATTTAATAAAAATGCTTTGGCTTTTATAACATATTTCCACAGACTTAGTGGTTTTGTATATTTTTTTTTCAAATAAGGAAATGGCATTTTAAAGTACGATTGTAGAATACATTTTTTTCGGAAACTATTCGCCGAAAAACGTCTGGTATAACACAGAATATACAACGTTATTTGCAGGGCCCAGACCTGCTAAATTCCCTTTAGAATTGAGTAATCAATCGATTGTATGGCGCTTTCAATCAATAATTATTATTTTAGTTGTTGTCAAAAATTCGCAATTACTGATTGATTACAATGGAAACAAAAATAAAATTTGAAATAATAAAACAAACAAAAAAAAAGTTTTTGAATATTTTTGATTACTCTTGATTACTTAAAAAAATTTTTTTTATTATTTTGCCGCATGTGCTTATAATTGTCTGCAACAATACCAAAAAGTAATCAAAAACACAAGTAATCAAATAATCAAAAATAATCCGAAATAATAAAAAAAAATTCTTGATTGTTTTTGATTTTTGAAACAATTTTTTTTTTTGTTTTTTAATAATCATCAAAATAATCATTAAAAACCGAAAACAATGGTAAATCAATCATTAGTAGTTTTTCAAAAAAATCAATCAAACCGTTAATCATTACGATTAGTAATCATTATTTAACAGGTCTGGTAGGCACTAGATCCCTAGTTTTGAAAATCGCTTAGTCAATACTAGATTGTTTGGTTTAGCGATAAATGGATTTGTAAAAAAATCATTTTTGAAGAAAATAGTCCATTTTTATTCATACAATGATTTTTCATGTGAAAAATTCCTATTCTTTGCATTAGTAAGAAATGTATTATGAATAATTAATTCAAGTTGATATCATTTAAGATAATAAGTAAAAAAAATAACCACATGAACTATTTTCAGATGTTATTAATTCACATTCAAATAAGTTTATAAAAATCAAACAATTTTTTGGTCATAAGCTTACTAAAATCAATGTTCGGAAAATAGAAAAATAAATATTTGAAAACAAATTTTTCGAAATTTTTAGTTCTTGATAAAGGTAATGAAACAGCGAAACATTACCCAAGATTTCACTATGAAAACTTTTGTCCACGTAGGTAGACATCATCCCTGAAGAGGTTAAAGTAAATAAAAGGGAAATCGTTTTGTCTCAAAATTAATAAAAAATACAGTAATTTTGTCCTTAACTTTGAGCTTAAACTATAAATTTCAAAAGGTGTAGCCCAGTGGCGTAGCCAGGATTTTGGGAAAAATCTTTTTAATCTTCTTTGCTTCTTGTGTTGTAAGGGGCACATCTATATGTATCGCCAACATCGTTGAACAACTTAACCGCTCCTTAACTGTATAAAGAGGAAGGATAAATAAGATGGGATATTCAAGAATTGTTCAGCATAATGTACATATCAATATTTTAATTACTTGTCCGGTAGAGTTACGTAGATAAGTTTTTAACCTCTTTGGAATTGTTTACCACCGAACCAGCATTAACACCAACACTAGTGTCGGCTTAGAAATCCAACGAGAAATCGCTTTTGCAAACAAGTGCTACTTCTGACCGAGTAGGAAATTGAGAAGTATAGTACTCTCTCGAAAAACGAAAATAACACTCTATAAGTCACTTATCGTATCCTTTCTGGTTTATGGTGCAGACGCTTGGACACTGACAACATGTAATGAGGCGGCTCTGGGAATATTCGAGGGACAGGTTCTTTGAAATATTTACGGACCCTTACGCGTTGGCGATGCCGAGTACCGAAGAAGATTTAATGACGACCTGTATGAGATATATGCAGACACCGACATAGTCCAACGAATTAAAACCGACTGGCTTCGTTGGCTAGGCCATGTTGTGTGAATGAATGAAAATGCTGCGACCCAGACGGCATTCTTCCAATTTGCATAAGTTATGAGATGACGTTTTGTCGCAACTCTGACGTGCAGTTTTTGGAGGGAGATTATGTCGCTTTAAGAACCTTCTCCATAAATTGGTTTCGGCCACTATATTTTACCTTTGAACAAGTGTTTCATAGAATTCAGCAAGCCCAAACAAATCTTTACATTATTATATGATCCATATATGGATAAAAACAGGAGTCTTGAAACAAACATCCAAGTTACATGCTTGCAGATTCTGACTAGATTTGTATCGGTTCTTTTTGATTTTAGTATCCATGTCGTTCTCATCTTTTTCACAAGTTCTGAAAAATGTTTCAAAGTTATGTTCGTCGGAATAAAAACGTCGTAACTCCGCCACTAAGTCATTTGCGACATCCACTACAAGCTCTAAATGTATCTTTATTTGTTGGGGTTTGCTACACAAAGGCAGAATGCACCGTTTTTGAGTAAGGGATTTTTAGTTTTGTGTTAGCAAAAATGAAAAGAGACTGCGTTAATTATTAAAAAAAAAAAGGTTTTAATGTTGACCTAAAAATTTTATAATACAAAGCAATAAAGAAAATGCTGAAATGTCATAAATTTATCAATAAATTTCCATAATTGGCACTTAATAAGTCATAAAACTGCATATCCACATTTTTTATAAAAATTCATTAAAGAGTGTGGAATTTTGATGAAACTTGGGTAAATTTTCATAGGTTTTGTACAAAGTTTGAAATGTGTGCTTGCCTGTTGGGTTATCTATCCCCCTATCCCCCATGGCTACGCCACTGGTGTTGCCTAATATTTGACTAGAATCCAGATAGGCTATAAGTGATTTATACGAAACTACGTGTTTCCAGCTGCGGTGTGTACAAAGGTTTATCCATTTCTTCATCCGCCGTACAGATGGCACTATTACCTCAAATCAATTTAAAATGCGAAATTTATTATAACAATAAACATCGATGTTTACCATTGATAAATTATGTTTACCATTGATAAAATTACCTTAAAAAAAAATCATATTAAAAAAAATTTATTAAAGTAGAAGTTAGAGTTATACGCCGCCTTAAAGTATGCAACAGTTTTTATAATATAGCATTTCGCATATTCCTTACCTGCGTGCATTGGTAGTTCGCTGCTTTGCTGTATATCCAACCAGCGTTACATATTTTGAGGGAAACAATTTTCATTTTCATTACCCTTTAATGTACTTTTTACAGAAATTTCGGTTAACATGTTTCATACAAAATTTTGTTTAACATTTAAGAAAACTAGCGGTTTATGAAATGTCATTTTGTTGGGGACGTTTACCGGCTAGACAGCTTCCCGACTTACACAGCGAAAAATTTGAAGGCTTCATCTATTTTCTATCTGGGGATAAGTATCTCAACAACATAGTTAGCTCTTCTTCACTGCTCTTCCCTTAACTGCATATTAAGAACAACCGCCGTTTTCTTGGGCTGAAGGCGAATATAGAAAGCATACTGAAGTAGAATTACTAAGCTTTAAAGCAACTTCTTCTTATTCAAAGACCCCCTAGCAGATTTGCTGGCATAATATTCAGCATATCCAAAAATTCTTGTCAGAGAGAGACAACAATTGCGAACTTCTCAGTGTTTTGGTAGTACCTAAATAGTCTAGTGGACTCCAACAGACCCATAGAATAATACACTTCTTGCTTTTCGTAAACAGCTCTTAAAACTGCCTTCAAAAGAACTTTGCATAAGCTTCCCTTCTGCAACTACCTTAAAGTTTTTAAAATAGGTAATTTAGAACCAGAAGCTATTATAAATAGTATGCTTTCATTTTCAGTGATATGTTAAGAATTAAAAATTTCTGAATTTCTTTAAACATTTGGCAACACTGCGCGAAATTCTATGCGTTCACATTCAGAAGTTCAACAGTGATAAAGACTAGGTTCCAAAGAGCGCACGAAATCCTAAATAATTCTTCTGCAAGTTAAGAACTTATCAAAAGCTCATTTTCAAGAGAGTAAATTCATTTTCTGCAAAACAGCTGCGAAACTGGTTCTACTGTTACATTCGACGAACATTTCAAATGTTTGCGTTGGGAGGCAACGTTGGCTATCAAGTGGGTGTTCATCCCAACAGCACTGAGTAAAAGTTGCATTAACAGCAAGAGTACAACCATAATTGCTACTCACTATGTATAAATTTTGGTTCCATGAATGTTATTGCTAGGTGTGTATGAGAATTTCAGATGGTTTGTCTATTTTGTTGACTGTTAGATAAACTGCAACCAACCGATCTAATGCGCCAAACAGATACAGTACTTCACCTTCGACGTATCCGTCATACGTCAAAATTTAGAGCCAAATCTACTTTGCCGTATCGCTCGAATCTGTTGTCACGCACGCCAACACTCGCATTCTATATACTTAGCTGTCAGTTTTTTCAACGTATTGCCGTATTGTATCTGCTTGCCGCATAACTGTTAGGAAAACTGTTGTTGTTTTCGTTTTCGTATGCTTTCTGTTCTCTCTTTAAAGTTTAGTTCTTGAACTATGCACATATGGACCACCTGCTTGACTGGGCTAGCAATAGTGGTCAGTCCGAGCAACAGAAATTAATGCATTGAACATTGCATAGCTATTTTGGCGGTTGCTTTATAATAGCCAGATGTGCGAGCTTTACAAGATATTATTAGTATGTTGGAACTTGTGGTCAACTAATATCAAAACCTTGAATGATTTCTATGGAGACTTCTTGGTACAATGATATTTCGATGGACTTGATTCGCAAACTGTACGGAAGTATGCCTTTGCGAGTGGAGTGCGTGATAAGAGCTACAGGAGGTCATACCCGGTATTAATATGATTTTTTTTTAAATACTTGTTAAAAAATTCATAAATTCATAATTTTTTTATGTATTTTAGTTTGTATTTCATTTAAACACTAAAATATGTATTACGAGAGAAACCTCTTTTTTAAGTTTATTATTGCTGCTCGTTTAACCGGTAAAAACCCTCCTAGAAGGTTTTTAAATTAATAAAATTTTAAAAACTTTCCTAAATCTTGTTTACTGGCATTAGAGGAAAAATTACAACGCTATGCGAAGCGATGGTATAGGATGACATTTTTCGAAATCACCAACTTCTCATCAGACCCCTTCTCGGACACTGGGATACGAGCTTAAATCTTGTTGCCTTTATTTCTTGGTTTTAAGTATCGGAAGAAACACTCCCCGAAGGAAAATAGCCACTCCGAACATGTCGAGCCCTAACCTAATTTTGGCGTAACCAACGAAATTCCGAAAATCTTTATTTTGACAGATATTGATACTTCTGTTTATTTTAAACCATCTCACAAAATATTACAACTCTCATATGTACCATTAAAAAAAATAAAGCAAAGGCAATTATGTTGTAAGTAACATTTTGTTTTAAAATTTTTTATATATGTAAACTAAAAAACCTTCTTTGTTGGTTACACTAAAATTAAGCAGGTGAGAGAAAAGTAGAAAATTTTCTTTTTGCTTACTAGACAGAGCGAATTGCCCTAATGTTTTTAAAAAAAACGTTTCTCAATACTTAATTTTGATATTTTTGCCAATACCCGATCTTTCCCATATCGCCAAATTCTTGAGCTTTCAGGCTCTTTTTGTTTGATCGCTCTAGCTTTCGACGTTGCTGAAAAGTTTGATTTGGAGACAACTTTTCCAAATTGCTCCATAGTCAGATAATTTTTGCAGAAAAAGAATAAAATAAATAGTTTCAATGGAAATTACTATGCTTGATTTGATAAACTGCTTCTGTAGCGATAAATCACACCCATTTTTCTTAATTTTAGTAGCCAATTTTCTTTGGGTGCACGATTATTTTGTTATGCACCGTAGCTAAAAGGGTTAACGAGTCGTTACGCTAGTGAACTGTACTCAATTCACGCTGCTATGCTCATACTTGATACACTCTGTTACTGTCGCTGTTTGCTGTTATCACTGCAGCTGCGCCTTCTGTTAACTCTGTTATTCAAAGAACATAAATGTACATCTATGTTCTTTGGTTACTACTGTTACAGCTATTTTCACTGTTATTGCTGCTCATTCTTCTTTTTTTCATTTTACATTTTCAACCTATTCTGCACATTACATATTGCTTTTGTCTACTTATTTACTTCATCGCTACTACTATTTTTGCTCATATTTATATCGCAACATTCGCTATTTGGCCAATTCTGCTAATTCAGTACGATTTCATTCAGTCGCTCGCTCAGTCGTCGGTTCAGTTAAACGAAAAAAGAGTTTGTTGTATGCGATATGTGATGCGTGTGCGTACGTATGTGAGCTATCTAAGTACTTATTAGTTAGCTCGCTTATTATCAGCATTAGCACGATACTAATTAAATGAAAATCAAAATAAAAAAAAAGTAGAAAAAAAAAAGCTCTCTAACCGGGTAAATGTATATATGCGCGTGTGTGAGCGAGTGATTTTGATGAGTGCCCAATATCAATTTTGGTACGTGTTAAATGTTTTTGTTTCATTAAATATTGTTTTATTCGGCACAACGACATGTTTCTTGTTGTTCTTTGATTAATTTTGCTATTGGCCAATGTATTTTCAATGTTAAAATTTGCTATTGTCGTTGTTATTGTTGCCATACTATTTTTGTGAGCATACAGCAGCCACACGAGACGAAACAGTTGAGTGTGCTGTAAATGTCAAACGACAGAGCAGTTGATGCAGAGGCTGTATTGGATTTTGTATGAGTGCTAGTGTCGTGGAACCGATAAAATATAGCAAGCGAGCAGTGAGTATAATAACAAAAAAAAGAAGAAGAAAACACCAAAACAAGCAGCAGCGATATCACATCTAATAAGACGAAGTGAAAATTTTTCGAGTTGTAGAGAAAAATGTGAAAATTCTATGTGTTTTGTAGGCGAAAATGTAGCGGCAAAGCAAAGAAGGTGTGTTCAAGTGTCGCGCTGAAAATAGCAAAGAAACATATATATGTATATATAAATTTGGTGCGAGTGCGTTGGAATAAATGTTGTAAAATGTAAAAAATATATAGCATCATTACTAAAATAAATAGTGATTTCCTCTGTCTAGGCGTGTTGGTCCCTTGGTACCCATGTGTGCTGCGACAATACTCCACTAAGCGGCGTGTATAATGTGCAAAGCTTTTTAGCAATAAAGCAGTCATACACACATACATACATATATGTTCATATGAAAGTTTCTACTTTAGAGTGCCCCTTGGAATGTATGACAAATTTCAAGAGCTAGCGTCAAACGTTCTATCAGTGAAAACACATGTGAATTAAACTATCGCGAAATACCCATTTAAATATTCCAGAGAAGGCTTAGAGGTGCTCACTTGTTAAAGCGATAAAGCTTTTTGTTTATTTTTCTTTATACATAAATTTTCACGGCATCACTTTTTCTAAGTACGAGAACCATTCAAATTTTTCAAAATAACGCAAAAACTCAAAACGTTAAAAAATTCAGAAGTGCGATAATCACATTGAAACAAACAAAAAAAGCACGAAGGAGTTTTCTCAGCTAGCTCCTGAGCACGAAATGGTAGCAGCCAAGATATTTTGACATTTCATTGTGCATGCGGAAAGTTGCAATACAAAAATTATAAAATCCAATAAAACATGAATTTACCTAAGGCTCCTATCCCTTGGCCCTTACTCTGTAGTAGTATTTTCAAGAAAATTTGTTCGCTTTTGCGTGATTCGTACTCTGTAAGAAAGTTTGGAGTAGAATCTATTCGTTGTTTGAGTTCCATTCTGTTCCCTTCGGATAAGATCAAACCCACATTCGATTGTAGAAAATTTGCTACTCGCTATTTCGAATGCTCGAAAGTTAGAAAATTCCATTCTACAACTATGAATCGAAAGGAAATCCACAAAAATGTAATTTCTTATGATTATAATAAAGCTTTTAGTTTTTTTAATCCAAAAATCTTCTTTACCGCAAAGAGAATGAAACAATCGCTGTTGACAGAAAATAGTTGAAGAATGTTAGGTATAGAGATCGGAATAATCAAAAAAAAAATTCAGATTTGAAGTATTTATATCTTTTAAAAAATAAATTTTTTAATACAAATAAAATAAAAAAAATTAGTTGTGTTAGGACCTACATTCGAACCTGCGACCGCACGCCTGGTACGCGAGATGCTTATCATCTGCGCTACTCTGACACGTAAAACAGCGTCGTCTAATACTGGCCTTCAGATTTATGCAATGTATCTTTGTATTTTGCTTAGCTTTTGAAATTTGTGAAACAAACTACAGAGTACCGATGTGTATTAGAATAGATTTTTGCTTTAGAGTATAACAGCCATTCGAATAGAAATACAGATTAAGGGCGTTTTTCTTGAAGAAATAACTGAAAACCAGAGTTGTCTTGTGCTCGTTTTCATAAATAACTTTAGAATATAGTAGAAACTTTTTTGGAACTGCGTACTGCGCAAGAAATTTTGACGTACAAAAACTTTCTTGAGCGTTTCCTATCCGTTATTGAATATAAAAAATTCTGGGTTTCATTTGAACTACAAACAGCGTTTTCATGGGAAATAGTTCTATAAAAATCTACTTAATAGGTTTTTCCACGAAGAAACTTGCAAAAATTGTAAGTAAAGAGAGAATTGCGTGAAACACTCTTTCGAAAACAAAAAAAAAAAAAATTGCGCAGAACAGGAACTTACAAGCTAACAACTGTTGCGTATTTCATTGGTTGATACCGGAAAGTTAAAAGTTTTGTTGTTGTTTTCCTATGTCACGAACAGCTGTTGTTCACTTTCAAGTCTTACTGAATGAAATTTACCCAGCAGCAACTTTGCAACTTCTTCTCACAATGAAATGTCGAAATACTCTCTCTCTGCAATTTTTTTGTGTAGCCGAACACTATTCAGGAAAAGTTTTATAAAATTTTTAAAAATTGTATGCTCGCTGAACAACGCTAACGGCTCGGTTTTGTTTTTTAATATGGAAATGTTTAGTTTAAATTAAAATATATGTAGCTACAGCTGAAGTTAAATGTTGTTGTTGTCGATTCGCATGTTATTAACGTTTTATTCAACGTACAGTAAGGGTTTGTTGAAAACTGATGCATAAAACTCCAATTTAGGCAACGACGATGAAAACGGGACAGTAGGCTTTGCTCCAAAGGTTGCTAGTTCGAATCCCGAGCTACTGTTTTTTTTGGGATCCGAACGGCATCTGCAAAGCAAAGCAGATGAAATTTTGCTAAAAAAAAACCTTTTTCAAATCACTTTTGATCTTACCTGTGCCAGGACTCGAACCTTGGGCCTTTCGATATGGTAGGCCGGCAACACTACCGCTACACCACGTCGGCCATATAAAAAAGTTCATATAAATCAAGTAGGTAAATTATTTAGCATTATTTTTGAAAACTGTGAAACTTTTCACCTTGCAGAAAGTTCACCTCAAGTTAATTCCCGACAGCTACCATACAATTGTGAAAACATATTTAAACGATTGTGTAGTTACAAATTTTAATAAACTTAAAGCTTACTTCATTGTTTATTGGAATACAGTGAAGCTTTGTAGGCTTAAATAAATTTAAATTTTTTTTGGAATATCAAAATTTTCTATTTTGGGCCTCTTATGGCCTTTTTCTCAAGTAAACTTTAAAATTTATCTGCCAGGTAAACAAAAATTTTTTATACAAAAAACGGCCCTGATTTATATGTGATAGTTTTTATTTTCGACCAATCTTGTTTTTCTTGAATCGCTTCACTATGGTCACTCTAATGTTTATACATGGATCCAAATACATACATACATAGATGTACTAAAATGTCAAAGTAGAAAAATATACCCATGGGTGTAATTTGTAAGTGCTTAGTTTTTCCTATACTGTGGAATAATTTTTATTTTTGTTTGTAGCATCCGTCTTGAATTAATGAGCGCAGTGCCTCTTGAATAGATAGAAAGGTAAAAAAGGTTGAACTCATATGATATTAGTGTGTGTCACATACATGAAATATTTAATATATTTAATCAGCAACTCTTCATGATTATTGTGGTCTCAATATCTGAAGAAAAGAGGAGAATTGAGTTCAAAATCCAGTCCTGTGCACAATAAGTTCCACTTCCCTAAATGTTTCATAAGTCGTGCACTTCTGGACAGCTTTCTCATTGATTCATTAAGCTGTGTGCGCCCTTTCCAGGAATTGTTTTAAAAATATTCCAACAGGAGTCTTGAAAATCGCGCGGATCTGTCTGTCACGATCTCTTTTTGCTCTTTAGTTTTTTTCTTTATAAACTGTCTTCTTCGTCTCCATAGCCTAAACGCACTTAGGACAGTCGACCTTTTCCCCTCTGCATAATTATTTTATGAAGTTCAGAGATAAATTGCCTGGCTTAGTAGTGAGGCTCGACAAAGTTTTTGTACTCCATATCTTAAAAATTTTCGCTGTCCATGTTAGCATTTTCTCAGTGATTGCTTGGCTTCCAAAGACGTATCGTTGAGGGGGTTTATTCTGGGTCTTACTTGTAACATTCTTACTTCCTCAAATTTTGTAACCGTCGCCCTGCGGGGCCCACTTTTGCACTGCTTCAGCGTGGCGTTCCATGTTTCCCTTTTTTCTTTAAACCATCTACTGTGCCCGTGTCCAGGTACCGTTTTTCTGTGTGTTTGGTTTTCAAAAAGTATCTGCACATATCTGGGCTGCCCAACAAATTGTCTATGCTTTTATAATCTGTAATTTGGCCAACGCTTCGTTCGAGTACTTGTTGCTCCACATCCTCCTTCTCGAGCATTTGAAGATTTTGTGTTCAGCATCTTTTTCGTCTACATCTCCATACACGCACTTCGGAGCTTCGACTTTTCCCATTCTAAATTAGTATTTTTTAAGCAACCGTGCCCAGAGATCCCTCCGAACACTTTTGCCAAAGTTTAAACGTTTCCTTCTTGATTTCTTGTTATGCGACTGTTATGTGCTTTTTATTCGTATGCTATTTTGCTTCCCATAGTCTTCTTCTTGTCCAGATTATACCCATATATGCCAGATCATATATTCTCGCCGCAGTCATTACCGCCGGGAATACGTTCCTAGAAGGATACCTCATCACTTCTACGCAAGTAAGGAGTTCCATGATTACCCGTTAGCGGCATTTTCTCTGAAAAAGTATTCAGGTATTTTCTGAGAAGCTTTTCATTTAAAATATACCCAGGGCTTTTCACAACTGCCAAGTTTAGAAAAACTTTTTGATTAAGTCAGAGTTGGGATGTCAGAATTGGGATTTAACAATAGCGAAAAATCAATTTTTAAAAAGTTATCGATTGTTGCTCGTGTTATTATACGAAAAATAAATATTTGATTTTGGTCATTAATAAAATTATTCCGAAATAATCGATAGTAAAAAATATTATTTATTCACATCCCTAAATGCAAAATCATCTTATTTTCAAATATTTATTATTTTAAGGTGTTTAAAAACACCCAATATCAGACTTTGCTTGTGGAAACACAAGCCCAGCAATGCGCTATCTCAACGAGAGTTCCATATGTTTGCATCTGAGGTAGTGTGTTTTTGAAACAAATCTTAGGAAGGGCGATCTTCAAAAATATTTTGAAATGTTTTTATCTCCCAATCAGCCTTTTTTATACCCCTAACCAGAAGCCTAAAATTTATGAATAGGGGAAAAAATGTATTAGTATTTGAGCAGAACCCTTCTAGGAAGCTGTAGGAATATTTTTTTGTTAAATGCTCTAATTTGAAACTAAATCGTTTGCCGAAAGATTTCTATTTGTTAATAAAGAGATTGCAATTCAAAATACATGTATATACGACATAAGCATGTGTAAATGTATGTATATGCTGCCCTACCCTTGAATCTTAAGAATTTTTAATTCGGCAGAACAAAACGAACAATATCAGGAAAAGCAACAAAATAGCAAACAAACTATTGGCGACAAAATTCACATCACGTCGACTCGAACATGGAAATTATGTAAGGCAGCGTGCCGACTTAAATCCAAAAAAAAACAAAAATTAAAACAATACAAAACACTTTAATTGTGAATGTACACATCTGTGAATATTTAGTGATAAAGCAGTTGTGAAGTGGGGAAAAATATATACAGTAGGTAGGTTTGTAAGGAACATATCTAAAGTGGAGTATGAGAAAAGTGGTGTGAGTTAAGCAGACGATAAGTGGTTCAAACTGAAATGAAATCAAATTCAAGCAGAATTGTAAGTTTAAAAACAAAATGATTGAAAAAGCAAAATGTAAAAATACGCTAAATGCTAGGCGCTAGCAATATATAGCAATAATTATTGGAATAATTAAATTTAAAAAAAATCTTCAAATCAGTAATGTCAGCTGGTTTATGAAATTGAAAGAAATATTTAAGAAACTAATTTCTTCCAAAAAATGTGGGTGTAAAGAAATAAAGAGACCAATAAAAAAGTGATAGACATAAAAAGCTTTATAAAGCTCTTATAATTCAGAATTTGTATGAAAATGTCATTTTAAAAAGCTTTATAAACGAATTTTATTTTTTATTAATATATACCCCACATTTATAAAAACCAAAAAAAATTTTGTTCTATATTTATAAAAAATATGAAAAAAAATTAAGTCGAAAAAAAAATTTTGATAAAAAGTTTAACAAAAGTGAAGCGATGGATTAAGCGAAATTAATATGAAATGAAACAAATTTTCAAAAAAAATACCAATTTCCAGTTCGATGTGTGTGCACTGAAGATACCCAATAAACAATCAAGTAAACTAGTTTATTAAACAATATTTTCCAAACTGTTAATTCAATGTTTTTCATATGGTAGTGTAGCCGGCCTACCATATCGAAAGGCCCAAGCTCGAGTCCTGGGACAGGTAACATCGAAAGGGGTTTGAAAAATATTTTTCGAAACGGGGTCGAGGGTATTTCTGACATGGAAGGCTTCTTAGCAAAAGTTCATCTGCTTTGCTTAAGAGTCGGCAGAAACAGTAGCTCCTGCCAATTTGTATAAAAAAATTGGAAGCAGAACGCCACATATTGGTAAAAAAGCTCGCGTTGAATATTTAAAAAAAAAAAGTTATTATGCTTGCATTTAAAAAAAAAGTAGTAAATGGAACTGAAATAATTATTAAACATATTTTAAGATAATTATAATAATTGATTTAATAAAAAAAGTTGAGGAAATTAGCGGGATTCGAACTAGCAACCTTTGAAGCAAAGGTCTAGTACATATTCATTAGGCTACTGTCCCGTTTTCACCGTCGTTGCCTAAATTGGAGTTTTATCAATCAGTTTTCAATAAACCCTTACTGCACGTTGAATCAAACGTTAATTAAAAATTGTTTTGCAAACCTCATTTCCAATTGTTTAAAAAGGGATCACTTTCGTTGATTCGACAATTTTTTAAAACGTTTAACAATAATTATAGTAAACGTTTTCCAAACGAAAAGCTTGCTAAAGTAAGTTAATCGTAAGCTTATAGTAAACGTATTTGGCTTATTGGGAGGAATCATTATTGAGAAAATATAATTCAAATCAACAGTGTTTTAAATTTTTGTGTATTTGTCTGTCTGTTTGAACGTGTATAACTCAAAAACTCCTACATAAAAATAAATGCAACAGGCTTAAAATGAAAGATATCCCTTATTCCAACAACGCTACCGATTTCGGAGTTATCGACCAGGGTGACTCAAAATGTGTTAGTAGAATAGGGGTATCAAACGAAAGGTGCCAATGAGTGCTACGATAAGTGATTTGATTAAGTTCCGTATCTCAACTAGTTTCGACGATATAAAGATTAAAATCGAATACAGTCTATAATAAGTTGTGAGACGCAGCATAGTGCCACCGGGCTGTATAGTCAGTGAATTAAAGAAATGATAGTTACAAAATGAAAGAAAAAACACTGAGGAAGTTGAAATTGGATTGAAACCGAACATTATACTTCTGCCCATAACAAATGAAAGCTTAAGTCCACATATCTCAATCAAATATTTTAGATTATTTCTTAAAACCTGATCAGATTAAACAAAAGTATTCTTTCCCAAGCTCTTCTGTTTGCTGTTTGGTTTAAGGGGAAGTTGAATTGGTATGGACCGGGGAAGCCAGCGTTGAAAACCAGGCTTCAACATTTTGCTGCAAAACCATGTTTTTTATAATTTTTTGTTTAGTTTTTGGTATTTTGGAAGAGCTCTTTCCTAATAGAACAGAGCCGAATAACACCCTCTACTTTGATATAGATTTCAGATGAAAAAATCTTAATCTTCAAACGGTGTTTTTTATACTACGTTTCTTATTGCTTTCAATTAAAAACAAGGTATCAATATCGGCATCAAAGACCGCACATTAAGCTTTGTTTGGTTATCATGGGAACAAAATGGCTTGCTTGGAGGCTTGCGACACATATATGTATGTCCAATGTGCGGGCAACATGCGTCCAGGCAGGTGTTTCTCTTTCTTTTAAATGCCTTGCTAAGTGTGGTCTTTTTGCGCCACAAGTTTACAAATTCTAAAACGCCATTAATAAAAAACTTAAAATAAAAAAGTGAAAAATTATTTAAGAAGAAACTTAGTTTAAAAAAAATAAATATGTGGCAAACAGTAATACCTGAAATAAAAAGGAAGAAGTGAGAAAGCCTATAATAAATGGCATTAAAAATAAGTTCAGCATAGAACAAAACAAAATGAAATATATGATTTGTCCAAGTAAAAAGTTAATGTATTAGAAGAAATAAAAACTAAAAATATAATTAATAAAAAAATTAAATTATGATAGAACACATAAGAATTTCACGTAAAACGATATTATTTAAAATAAAAATAAAAGTAAAGAAATCTAAAAGTGGTGACTAAAAATATAAAAACACCCCCAAAGAAATAAGACAAAAGTTATACAAAATTTATAAATGTATGTTTATATAAGCATAGGTTTGATAGAGCAAAAAAATTATTGAAAAAGTTCAAAACTAAAAATAGTTTAAACAAAGAAATTTTATTTATATATATAAATAGCACACTTAATAATGACACTGTGTAACACAATTTTGT
The DNA here is from genome assembly GCA_949987695.1 of Merzomyia westermanni. NCBI lineage: Eukaryota > Metazoa > Arthropoda > Insecta > Diptera > Tephritidae > Merzomyia > Merzomyia westermanni. Next base: position 48,567,870 of record OX465290.1, read on the forward strand.
GATTGAAATTATTTCAACTCAGTACGAAAGAAGCAGTCTCTTTTAATAAAACCTCTAAACTGTTTTTCACTCTCAGATCAAGTGCTCTTGTTCTAGCGTTTAGAAATTTAGCAAATTTTTTGTGTAGGGTTCATTTTAATCATCTACGTTTAACACTGAGCGGCAGGTTATTTGATGGATAAAAGAACGATTTCTGCGAGTTGAAGAAGGGTCAACGGTAACAATAAATGTTGAAACCCGCCATAAATATTTTTAGGACAAGTGTAAGAAAATATTTGTAATAACCCAACCATGTTGTTAACTCCTAAGGTGTCTCACAAAAGCTTCCCTTGGGCCCAAATAAAATAATATTTTGAAGATTCAACTAAAATATTAACGTAAAATGTTCTGGGCTGCCCCAGACCAAATCTTTGCAAAAATACATTTTATATATTTAAGGCATAGAAATCAATGCAGGATTTCCTTACCACCTCGATCCACGCTTTTCAGTTCTATTTACAATCAATTTCTAGCCCTAGATATCTTCTTCTAGGAGACAGGGATAGACGCTGGCCATTTGATTCAGAAATTTCAAAGGTAGGTGGCTTTAACTTCCTAGTAAAGAGTACCAGTCCGTTTAATCCGGGTTTAGCAAACATTTTGGACCTCTTCATGAATAAGCTGTGAATTAGATTACTGTAAACTATTTTCAAAATAAAGTAATGTGAATAATTGTGTAGAAGAAAACTGTCTTCTAATTTTTTATAAACTGAAACTAAATAAAAAAAACGATTTTGTAATTTTTAAGAATAAAGATCAGGGACGGAATTACGACACACCTTCCGGGATCGTAAACGGTTTTTTGAGTCACAATAACTTTGAAACTGCCCAACTTTTTAAAAAAGTAAGAATGCATAATTGAACCAACTGGTACTTCTAGCCAATTGCTCACATATGCCGACATTCCGAATTATGGGCTTAGAGCTGTTGTTATTTAAAAATTCGCTTTCGATCACACGTATAACGTAACTCGGCTCCAAAATTTTTCGGCCAAATATTTATGTTTTTGTTGAGACTATTCCTACTTCGCGAATAAAACTCCGTCCAGAAAGGGTTAAACCACCATCGAATTGGGATTTTGTAAACTATTTAAAATAAGACCCAAAAGGACCTCCTCCCTAGGACCTAATGTGCGTTAATTTATTCTTAAAGCAACATATCTGCCATCGATACGAATTTTTAAAATTTCACTTCCTTTATTATCATAATACACTGGCAAAAATTGCAAATTTTCAGGTCTAGAAAATTTGAACTGTGAATGAAAAATCGTTTTTGGGTTTTACAATAAAATGTATGAAAAGCTTTTCAGGCAGAAGTGAAAATTAGTAGAAAATTATCCTGAAATGCTTTGCACAGTGGAGTTAAATGAAAATTTCTTTATTAAAAAACAAACTCCAGCCAATGAAATGTCAAAAACTCAGCAGAATTAATAAAACCAACAAATACAACAAACAAAACAAATGACAATAGTTGTTAGCAATAAAAATGAAAAAAAAAAAAAATTATAAAAAACGGCTACAACAACAGCAATAACTAAAAAAAGCTCAACAACAACTATAATTTAGAAATAAAAAACGACGACTAGCAATTCATATGCAGAAACAACAACAACGCCACTGTACATATTTAGCGCAACAAAAACTGCCAGCAGAAACAAAAATTGTCAACTATCTTAACAATATTAACAACAACAACAGCAACAAAATCAGCAACATAAGGCGCCGTTATCAACAAATATTTACATCATCAACAGCAGCAAAAACATACACAACAACAACAGCAGAAGCAGCAGCTTCAATATTAGCACAATAACAACAGCAACAATATACACCAACACCACACCTACCATACCCGCCATAGCTACAACCACAACAACAACAGCCACCACACCAATTACTTCAGCCGCCACTGAAATTAAATTTGTTGCAACGTGTCCGCCAACGCAAGAATCACAAGCAACTGCCACAACAACACACCTAAGAACAGTAACCCCAACAGCAACAACAACATCGACTACACATCAACTACAACCATTGCTAAGAGCAACAAGCAAAGTCAAACAAAAAGTACGTAAAAAGAAACAAATCACATTTGATTCAGCGCCAGCGCAACGTCACGAAGCGCCCGCATTGCCAACTGAATTTGGTTCTACGGCATTGCCAGATATACCACAAAAGACTGAACGATTTGGAAAATCACAAAAACAAACGTGCACTGCAACGGCCATCACGACGGTAGCAGCAGCGCCAACAACGCGTGTACGCGCGCTGGCCGGTAGGGCAGAGCGTAAGGTTGTGACTACGACGCAAGTGAAAACTGCAAGAACGCAGCCGCCGGCGGCTGCCATCGCCACAAATTCACTAAGAACTTCAACAACAACAACTAAGACTGCAATCAAACAGCCGCCGCCAGTACAAGCCCAACAGCAATCACCGCCAAAACAACAACAACAACAAGCACACCCGCAAACCACCTACCACATACCAGCCATACCGAGCTTTAAGCCAGCTGTAAAACGTTTGAGTAGTGGCAGCATTGGCAGTATTGGTGCTACCATAAGCGCCGCCAGCGGTATCAAAGCGACACGTGCACGTTTAGCACATTTTTTAAAAATCCAATCGCCTAGCGCACGTAAAGCTGCACGTGCACGTCGGAAATCGTCAACACCATCGGCTGGTTCGCTAATTGTAGTCGATATCGCTGGTGCGGCAAGTGGTGCGCGCGGTGGGTTTGAAGGTTGTGGTAAAGCGGCGACTGGTGCGCCTATTATAACCACAGCACCAACAAGTGGATTTGGTGCTGTGCCAGCAACAGTTGGTGAGGAGCGTGGTAGTGGAGAAGCGGGTGGCGTTCGCGCTACAACAGCCGCTAATGCAACAACGCAAGCTGTAGAAGATTTAGCTACGAATGAGACGTGGTGTAGTGGTGTGAATTCGTTGGTGTTTATGGTGTGCTCATTTTGTTGTTGTTGCTACAATTATCGCAGCTCGCAACCAAGGTAGGTTTACTAAGTAAGAATTTGGAATTTTTTTTATTTTTTGTTAAGGTTTTTTCTAGTTCTAAGGTTTTTATAATACCCGGATTTTCGCGATCCGAATACTCCAGGTGTTGGGATATTCAGTTTTTTTGAAACAGTGCGAAAAATTCGGATATATGACTCCATTACGGGGAGGGACCATTTGTCTTAGTTTAAATGCTAAAATGCAACTAGGAATAATCCTTTTACATGAAATTTGTGGATGCGCAGATGTTGTTGGCGGGGTTGGAAACATAAATTTGTGGAACAAGGGAAAAGCGGGAAGGCACTTTGCATACAACCAGAATTTTCTAAACAGCATGACTCTATAAATGTTCAGGGTATGGAAATGAAAGTTGGTAAGAAATTAAAGGCGGTTGATTTCTAACGCATCAAGTATAACAGGGTATGAGTGGAAAGGGGGCGTGCCACCGTCATACAAATGGGGCTTGTCAAACTGAATATCAATGTAGAAATCTTAAAATTTTCAAAGAATTATACGATTTTAATTAATTAAACTTGTAAAAAAACGCTCTGAATTTTAACTTTTGAAATTATAAGAATTCAAAATTAATTATACATTTTAAAACTTTATGTAGAATTTAATTTTTTGATACTCCTTGTATTTGGGAATTTTTAAAAATTGTTCATCCTAGCGAAGCAATAAAATATAAGCAAATTTTTCTTCGTAAGCACTTAGCGACTGCCGAATAAAATCACAAAATGATTTTTTTTATCCGAAATATCCTTTGAAAATCAAATTTTCTGTTATTTTTAATTTTTTATTCATTAATTTTTTGTTGGTGAATTCAACATTTTTTAGGCTAGCATCAAAAGGGGAGGAATAAGAAACGGACATTAATTCATTTGAGTTGTTATGATCTCTAATGCTTATTTAATGTTGTCCATTTGTTGTTCAGTTATACCATATATTAGCCGATTTTTATTCTTAATCACTTAAGAATATGTGAATAAAATAACAATCTGAAACCTATTTTCAAAATTTAAATATTCCATGAATATATATCGGAATAACGAGTAAAAACGTTCATCCTGTCTTCTATTCAAATTGTCGATATTTCTACTTCAGTTTAAGTCTTCAGAAAAATTCTGACTGCACCTTGATACAATATATTGTATAACATAATATACATTATGCAGGGACGTAACGGTTATTATAGAAATGAGGTAACGGTAATTTGTATTGATCGCCATAACCAATATAACTCAGAAGTATTTTTTTTTATACCCAGCGTGTTTTGGACATATAACGGTGGTTTGTAACGGTACAAAATAATGGAGATAGATATATAGTTCCATATATCAAAGTTCTAAGAATGAACAGAGGAATCCATTAAGACATGTCCGTTCGTGCGTCCGTCCGTGGACATGATAACTTGAGTAAAAATTGAGATATTTGAATGAAATTTCGCATAGGTTGCTTTCCGGCCAAGGTAGGTTGCTATTTAAAATGGGCGAAATCGAACCACGCCCCTTTTTTCGATATAGAAAATTTCGAAAAACGTTTAAAAAGAGATAATTCAATAATAACAGCAGCTACAATAATGAGACTTGCTAGATTTATTAACTTGGTTGTCCCATTGACAATTGTATACAATTTTTGGATAAGGGGATTGGCACCGCCCACGTATGAGTGAAGAAATTTTCAAACTTTGACTGTTAATAACTTCAGAACCGTTTACGCTAGTATAACGAAATTTCGTATGAGACATACTATTGTTGTGATAAATGCACCCATAGAAAATAAGCGAAATCGCTATTCGACCACGCCTACTTTTTCATAAAAGTTATCTGAAAAGGAGGTAGAAATACTGAACTGCCCACATCTCATTGACTGATACAGGCAGAATGATATAATTTTTCAGTTACCTCAATTTTTTTATTCTTTATACGATTTTTGTAAAATTTTGGAAAGTGGGCCGGCACCGCCCATGCCCACTTTTGGACCAAAGTTTTCTAAAAGAGAGGTTGAAAGCCGAAACATGCCATATATCCTTCACTGATGCAGATAGAATGCTAGAATTTCATAGTTACAATTACCTGAAGATCTTATTAATGATTTCTTTTAAGTTTTGGAAAATGAGCATGGTACCGCCCACATATAAATGAACAAAATATCAAATTTCAGCTATTGTTACCTTCAGAACCGTGTTAAATAAAATTACGAAACCTGATGCGAGGTATACTACCTACGCTTTTCAACATTATATATATCCTATGCTGCAACCAGCGAATCCAAGAATCCACTGTGAAAATTTCATAAAGATTGGTTAAGTACTTTGGAAGCCAGACACACAGAAACACATTTAAAACCTCTAAAGGTCATAACTCCGCAACAATTTACCAATTTACCACGACCACTTTTACACAGCTGAGTATTTAATGTTCGGTTCCACCCGAACTTAGACTTCCTTACTTGTTTTTGGTTAAGAATAACCACTATAAAAATTTTTTATTTTTATTTTTTTTTTTCATTTTATATATACATCAGACATGTTATATTCCGCATTTCTTATGCAAAGATTCGTTTTCAGAACAAAAATATAATTTATTTTATGTGAGTTTATAAAGTGCTTTACAGAAATACGTATAAAGACTTCATAGCTAACCAAAAAAATCTCGTCCATCTAGACACAAAAAAAAAATTATAAATTTTGATAATGGTTATTCTTAACCAAAAAAAAAATATTTCTGATTTATATTGGTTATGGCGGCCAACCAAAATACTTCATATGATAATGGTCAAAAATTCCCAAAATAGTATAAAGGTAATTTTTGCGTAACCTTTTTGTTCAACGAAAAAAATAACAATTATTTTCAGTCTCTGACATTGTGTAAATTTTAATTATACACAAGCAAAATTTAGCCATGTTGTACTGCCCAAAACTGACTTTTCAGCACCCTAAGCTGCTTCTTTAGCTTAAGACTAATCCCTTTTGAGCCTGCTCCGGTTTCTTCCACTCATTTTTTAGTAACCTTACTTTTCTTCCATATTGTGGCCTTTTCAGGTTCGTATTATTACCCCTTAACTTTTCCATAAGTTTCCTTTCCAGTTCCGTTTAAGTTTACCTTTCCGTTTTCCTTTTCTTCTCTAATTTCCTTTCCTTTCCATCTCCACTTTCATTTTCCTCTCGCTTCCTTATGCTATTAATATTCAGTTTTCCTTTCCATCTACCTCGAACTTGACTTCTACACTCACCTCTACAAACTTTTTCCCCTTCCCACTACCATTATAAATACCTCAGTCCTATCTCGATGTTAACTTCAACTGTAGACACTTTTAGGACAAAATAATATAGTTAATAGTATAGAAAGGGCATATTATAAACCAAGTCAATATATGTTGTTTGTTACCGTTGACGTAAACCCACATGCTAACGCAACCCAGGTACACATTTTGGTCGATATCTCAAGATCCTCGGAAATTTCTTAATTTCTTAAGAACCTTTAATACCAAAGAAAAAACATTTGCAACATCGGTTCAGCATTTCGGGCCCGAACCCCATGACCAATAGGAATTCATTTTCATATTTACAGAATATTTATTTAATTCAGAATAACACAAAAGTAACTAAGATAACTTTATAAAAACATTGTATTGCTCCGTTTCTTGTAGACCATATCATTTCCTTTACGAATGAAATCCTCCTTAATCTTTTTTGATATGACTACCCGAAAACAACTGCCTAATGAACATTTTATTTCAAACCTTTTTGTTGAGAATTTGAATTTCTACAAAAATATACACAACTGAATTTTTCAGACAATTTCAAACCAAAATGAAAGCAGTGCTATAAAAACTAAACTAGTAAGGATAGCCTAATAAATATACGTAGTTATTAAGGTTTAATAATTTTTTTCAATATGATTCAAAAAAACAAAAATGTTTTTTACTCAAGTCAATTTACATGCAGATATCAATATTTTTTAAAATATATTTTTTACCAATTAACTAATTTTCCAAACATATATTTTCTTTTCAGGTAAGTCTTAGACCTCCACCAGAAATCAATCCAGCCAGTTCTTTCAAACCTTACAATCTAATCGCAAGTATTATTTATATTAACATTTAGTTATGAGAAGCAAACTGATTTTGTTAGTTAAAACTATAGTAAAAGTCCATAGCCATGACTTTAAATAACTACAAAGAAAATCTTGGCCCAAATTAAATATAATAGAAAATCGGGTCTTTATACTAAACCATGTCGTTGGTTCATATCATGATTTTATCGATTATATGCAAATCATTTTCATATCAGCCTGGATCGGAATTGAATAACCTGGAGAATGTCCTACCTATAATATTAAAAAATGCTGTATCTCCCACATATTAATATTAAAAATTTGGTGAAAATACTCCATAGATAACTAGAAATTGGATTTTCCGTAGCGGCGAATATAATAAACTAAAATCAATTTATTTTTACCCACTCTAACATAAGTACGACTCCAAAAATAAAGTTTACCCCATAAAAAGCAAGTAGGGATTGAGCGCTTGCAATCTATTTGGATAAAATACGAGTGAGTACTCCTTTCCTTTTCTAAATTATTTTTTTAACACGTTTTCCCCTCTCTTTAAATGCTATTTCAAAGAATGTACTTTACCTTTTATTTTCTTTATAGCCTCCAGTATTTTATGCTTATCATTTATATTGCTTATTTAATTGTACTCCATTACTTTTACTCTTAACATGAAATTTTTATGCATTTCCTTAATCAGGCGCCTCATTTTGCTCTTTCGTTACTTCAAATTGTAATTTATATTTATAGGTAGATGGGTATTATTTTAGCTACTCAATGAGTTGAGCAGAATAATAAGAGAGTGAGAGGATTTAGTTTAGATCTTAGTTTGTGTTTTTTTTTTTTTTGTTTGTTTTTTTGTTGAAATTCACTGTTCGGGTCTGTTAACATAAATTTTTGTAATCAATTAACCCTAGCATGCCTAATACGATAGCTGCGTTGATTAAAGCTGAAGTTATTGGTGTGTTTGTAGTATCGCTGTAGTCGTATCATTACCGTTAGAGAAAATCCAACACGCAATTGGTCGGTAAGGTTACTTTACGTATACGGAATTACGATACAGCACCAATAATCGATTGCATTGTTTCTCATAAGGTTGGTCGAATCAGCTGTTTTATAAGGTTACCGAAAACGCACCAGTTGATAATAATTTTGGTGGCGTGCCGAGTATGGTCCCTCGTTAACTCCTGGGAATTTCTCTGAAGTTCGTACTTCAATTTAGAATAGCAATTAAAGACTCCTGAAAGCACTGCAAAGAAGACAAGTAAGACTGTGCCGAAGACTTTATACCTTTCATGAATACTTATCACCGTTTTAAGTGTCCGGTCCTTACTCACAATTAGTAAAAACTCTGCAAAACTGTTAATTTAAAGATACATAGCCCAAACCCCATTTATCGGAACAATCGATTGCTAATTGTGAGTAAGGATAGGATACTTAAAACCGTGATGCGTATTCATGAAAGGTATAAAGTCTTCGGCACAGTCGAAAGCAGCCCTTTCCTTACTTGTTTATATTCCCTTTGAATCAGGGTTGGAAAACCAGCCACACAAATTGCCAATATCGTTTCTTATATGAAATGTGACTTTTGCATTTTTTCTTTTTTTATATTTTGCGCATTTTTCATATCGTACTTTACAGTACCTATTAATGTTCGTCTTGCTCTATTAACTGCGATAAGTGAAGAACTTTTGTTTACTAGAATCATATGCAATCTATGTAATTAAATAACTACATATATCAAATCTTAAAAGTTATTTTTGAAAAAAAAACACGGAATATTCGATATACGAATAAAAATAACAGTAGGTGCAGTGAGTACAGTAGATTCACAGTTTTACTTGGCAGGGTAGAAAACACTCTGGGAAAATCTATACTAATCCTAGTTCCTGGCTAGATTAATTCTTTGTATATATTTTTCATAAGCATTTTGCTTGTGAATTAAATAAATAAAAGATAAAAATCATGCATGAGTCCTTAAACCATCTGAAGCTTATAATAGTTATAAGCCTCCGAAAATATGTTAGAGGCTGCCCTAAACTACTAACTACTATTTAGTTTTTAGTAACATAATTCCACTTCTGAAAATATCGGCACTTAAAGAAAGAAAGCCCCGGCTGTCCGGCATTTAAGAAGCACTGAATTCCGTGATCTCAATATATAAATACCATACACCACTCTCCTACAAAATATCAACATCAAAGTACCGCAAAGTTTACACCCAACAATGTACACACCGCACCGTATAATTCAATTATAAGCACCCAAAGCCTACTGAAATCTCTGCAACGCTGACCACTAGCTTAGTGGATTTCTGACCATAAATTATGAACAAATACCTAAAAGTAGCAGCAAAATATTAATTCTGATATTTACACATTATTCATACTTACTTATTTGTTAGTTACTTAATACTACATTTAAGACCCAAACATATTTTTAATTGAAAGCTATTAATCGTTTATAAAGCAAGTGATAGACGCAACCAAATAATAGACAACACAGAGCGCGCCATAGACATGGCAAACGAAAAGCTTGCGCTGTTGTTGAAATTAGAGATGGCCGTGCCAGTGACTTGCCAAAGTGGAAATTGCTCTCGACTATGGGTGATTCTCGACCACGAGAAAATTGACAAAAGCAGGATTTATCTAAATATCGATTCTTGTGTCACCTAACGGCAATTTGTTCACTTTTGTATTTAACTCCGGGTCAGCGCTATCTTGTGAGCGTAAATTTTCTTACTTGCGGTAAGGTTACTTAAAATTGTTTCGAGTCTTACGTCTTTACATTTCAACGGATTCTAGCTAGCTTCGATGCACAGAACTTCCAAAATACCCCAAACCCCCACACTCCCCGGTTTGTACGGATTTTTTAAAAATATTCCTTCCGATTAGTTCAAATGAATAAGACTTGCAAAATAGTCAATTTGATACGTGTATCGTGATACGGGTAACTAAAAGTTCGGGTTAGACGAAAACAAAGAGAGGGTTTGCGGTTCTCTTGCATAACCCATAATATAAATTAATGAAAAGTACACCTGTTGAATACTTCGAGAAGCATGGCATACCTGTACAGGTAATATAATCCCAACAGCTGATTTGATTTTTTTCATTCTAATTTTCTCTAAACTGCCAAACTTGCTTTCAATCGGTTTGTTTACATTTTAACATGTGCTTTGCTATTTTGACGTTTTAGAGAAGAGATTTCCAAAATGGCCGCCGTGCTATTACCGGTTTTACTATGCCAAGCCGAGAAGTAATTTTTTGTGAGCATTTTGAAAGTACTCTCACGTATATGCTCCATGAAGTACACAGAAGCAAACAAATTAAACACTCTAAGATGGAGTAGGTGATCCTCTTCAAGGGCATCGCCATGTAAAATAAATAAATAAAAAAAATTTTATTTTTAGCGATATACCTGCTAAGAGCTAAGGCCGAGCTTGTCTAAAAATGTGTATTGTGCAGCTTCTATTTTTTTTCTACAAATTGTGGCCATTTAAATAATAAATTTCTCAGCATTACTGACATTATGTGTGACATTAGTGACATTTGCGTAACACTGACAGGTCAAAAGCACGCGAGTAAGTTGTCAGCGCTGGTCAAAATGCACCAGGCTTTGCAGCGTTACGAACTCTGTGCGAGTGTGTGTGTGTCAAGTTTTTTGTTTTTATAAATCGTAGGTATATTTTGTATAAGTGAAGGACGCTTGAAATGAAAGGTGCTGATAAGAAGGTCAAATTCGTTAAAGGAGGCGCCTTCTATATTAGCAAAAGTCTTCAAAGTGTGAGACAAAAAACAACGGAGAACTAAACAAGCGAGCAGTAAAGCTCGAGTATATCGTTGAGACCGGATAAGCGATACGCAATCCCGACGCCTAGAGCGCACGACGTTACACCATAGTGTTCTCTGAATTCGTCTACTCTGAGCTGTTGACAGCATGCAACCACGAAATCTCACCAAAAAAAACATAATAGCGTTTGTAGAAGCTGCTAGCAGGGCGGGCGCTACTCAACATAGCTTTCACTCAGAAGTGAGCATTAATAATTCACACGAATGTTCCATTCGCTTGTTAGTACACGAAGTGTGTCACATTGCTTTTAAAAGCGCCCCAATTCTTCTACACCCACTATTTAGTGTGAATGGTAAAGTGAACGATTTGGAAACTTTTAATTAAAACTGACTGAGGGTTGAGTTTGATTTACCAATTGCGCCAAACAAAAGTGGCAAAAGACGTAAAGAATGTAGACGCGAAAGGCAATGTTAAATAGCTTATAAGAAACCCATTAAATCTACCTCATTTCTATAGCTGTAGGAGAAGTAACTCGAGGGATATCTTATATGGCTACTATGATCAGAGGTATCAGTGACTAGGTTAATAAACTCCGTCTTATTTTAAAGAGCTACCGAAGAAAACCTAACCTCCCATGGCCAGGGCATTTCTCCACACCTGGGACCGCGTTTAGAGTTACTTCAGTTACGGAGGCACTATGCATCAGCTCTGTCGCTACTCTCACGCTAATGGGCTCCCTTTTCGCGAGTAGTATGTTCCTAAACAATTGACTGACGGTTATTAGAAAGGTTTGGCAAATGGATCTTCCAGGTTTTGTTGTACTTTACCAAACGTAATATAGATTTAACGACTTTAAAACTCTTTGTACATAGCTTGATGGCAACTGCAGTTCCGACCATTTTCCCAAATTCTATAAGCATTTGACGAAGCTCAAATTACTGCAGTACTCTAAACTATATGATGTTGTAAATTTAGCTTTAACTTGATATCTCCAACGGTGTAGGGAGTTTCGCCTTCCTCTGACTTCACCCCTGGCTACCGGTAAGATTCTCAAGACGAAGTATCGTCAATCCTTCGCATAACATGATCTAACTAAGGTAACCCCTGGATTTTCAATGAGGAATTTTATCGATGTCTGCTGTAAGCTTGAATACTATAATAATGAATTTTCTTTCACCGTCATGTATATTTCCATAGAACTTTCGAAGCACCTTTCTCTGGGATACTTTCAAAGTGCCCTTATCTCAGATCTAAAACTAAACTAGTACCGTTCTCCGTTCAGCTACTTGTGGTACAAATAATTTTGCCGATTCTTGCGGTACTGACCGACTATCGTGGTAGCTATTTGGTATGACTAATGCAACCTTCTAGGTCATATCACCCCTCCTTCCGTAAGGAAGAAGAAGTGGGTAGTGAGAGCGTAGATCAACCATCGAGTTGCACGTCATTACCTTTGTGCATATTAGGTGCCTCTTACGACCTGTATGCCTACCTCGGGCATATTCTAAACCCCTAACGCGCAGGGGTTATAACTTTTCAATACTTTCGCCGTTCACACGATGGCCATCAAACAAGCATCTCGTTTTATTGTATTAGGTAATAAGAAAAATTAGTGTAATGTCTATCCGGTAGCCATCCGCAACAACTGATTCCTTCCGCTCCCTAGCAGATAGACTTGCTTAGACAAAGACAAATTATTTGCCCAGATTTCATTTGCATTCATATGTCATATTTTATTTTGATATTTACACACATCAAAGTGACAGTTGAATAGCTGTCAAAATTGTAAGCAAAGAGAGCAGATGCAAACCAAATTACACAAACCCCTTCTCTAACCGCATAAAAACTGTAAAAGCAACAGCAGTGACAACAGCAACTCTGCGCATCTATACCTCAGGAAAACCACGCACAAGACTTTTCCCCAGACCAACATAATTGCAAAATTTCGCTCCCCTTCCTGTAAGTTGGTTCTCATTTCATTTTGTTTGCAACAGCGCGCCACGCGGATAATCTGACATTCTATACATAATAATCATTTGACAGCATCCGAGATTTGTACCTTGTATGCTTTGTTTATCCGCTTCTTCATGCTAGGGTAAATAGCGGAAATGTGCACTCATTTATGCTTCGTCAGCATCTACGCTCTCACATATCGTATACTTTTATGGCGCCGGGCGCCAATATTCACATGTTGTTGTTCTCCGCTCCAAAATGTGGCGAGTGTACAAACGATGATTTATACGGCGGCAACCATCGCAAGCAGGTGGCCTACATATTATGTACAAACTCGTAAGCTATCTTAGTTACTAAAAAAAAGAAACTGTCTACTTTATTGTCTAGCGCTGCGTTCTGAACTCACATACTCTTGCGCAAGCTCCAATTTAAGTGAGCTCTTTCTCTATTTGCTAATTTGGCGCTCAGTACTACATGCATATGGATATCTGTTTGCGCTCCGCTATCAACAACAATACCATACAATTTTAATGGCGTTGTCGTTGTCTCCGGTGCTCTCCCCCTTGTGCGCCCACCTTTCTTTCACGCAGCAGCCAGTCACCGGCCTTGCCCCCGCGTTGTCTCATAATCAGCTAAACGTCGTCACACACTGCCATCGTCGGCATGTGATTTTTAAATCGTTAAACAATCTCATTGCTTCGCTGCTGCGCCCGCTGCACTGTGGGGACTGATATCAATGAGTCTTGATATTTATTTAACTAATCGTCTTCATTCGAATTATCTCCGCCAGAGTAGGACGTCTTGCACGAAATGTAAAGTTTCCAATGTAACGGCCGAATTATAGCAGAATTAGCTTAGACTTAGGGCCGGTTTCACCAACGCCACTAAGACTAAAACTAAGTCGTGACTTAAGTTAGCTCAGATTTGAGACTAACTTAATTTTGGGTTTCACCAAATAATTTTAAACACAACAACCCGATCAGCTGTTTTATGCATAGTAGTATTTTTTTATACCAGACAACTCTACGCATCCCAATACCCCAGTGCGAAATGGGCATGTATGGCCATACGCGAATTAATGTATTGATCTTTCACCCATTTCTCTTTAGTTGGGATTTACTTAAATTAGCGCTTAATTGAAAACGATAGTTTCGTAGTGGTTGCATGCTAGAAAACAAGCGTTCACATGCATATACTCATACGCCGTTAAAGTCATGCTTGATGTTCCAGCTGGGACATTGTACAAAGAAATTAGGACCATTACTGACATTTAGGTTTTGAACGACAGCAACACTGACTTAGTCGAGAATAAGTCAGCTGGCAGGCTGACTAAGTTGTGACTTAGTAAGGTTAGATGGTGAAACTGAAAAAGTTAAAAACTCGACTTCACTTAGTTTAGTGGAGCTGGTGAAACCGGCCATTAGACTTAACTTGACTCGAAAACCCTACATCTAACAAATGAGCAACACGTGTACATAGTTACCCAGCAAATAACTTAACTTGGAAAACTACAAATTTTTGATTTCCAAGTTAAATTTCTAAGTTCAAGAGAGAACTGTGCCACTATATAACTTTTCTCAATATTTTTAATAAAATTCCTTCATATAGCACACTAAATTGTTGAATGAATGAAATTCATATGGGAATTTAGAAAGCCATACGCCAAACAAAAAAATTTTTTAAAAGATGAAACGTTGAATAATTGACTCTCAGTTCTTATGTAAACTAAGTTAAGTCAAGTTTATTCTTAGTCTAGACTAATTCGACATTAATTCGTAATTTATGGCGCCTCCTTTGGTTTTAGTGTAAATTTCAATACAGTTTCTGGCGATACAGAGAGGTTCTCAAATCTTATAGCTAACAGATGATGCCGTGGAACTTTGATTGAGAACGTTAGCAAAAGCATTTACAGCCAGTTACACGAAGGAATAGAAGTGAAAAATCATTTTTTTCGCTTTCGGATTTCCCTAAAAATTTCACAATCAAGTGAATTGTTCAGATGCAGAGCATAAGGATAAATTCATACATACTTCAAATATGTCAATAATAAGCCGTACGGCGGAGCTTTTTAGGGATAAGTATATTCGCGCAATTACTGAACAAATTTTTTGTTTATTTTACGAATATTTGCACAGGAATAGTTTTTGAGTTCTTCACAATCTTTATCACTTAAGTTATAATTACATACAAACAAAGTTGAATTTCTAAAGAAACCCACTATTTGATGAGCAAGTTTCTAGGACTGCCCACATCAATTGACATTGCGACTATATTTTAGAAATTTTCACAGCAGTGTTTTCTCATATGCAGTTTTGTAGCAGCTGCGTCGCGTAGTATATGTCATCCTTATTTTTTTTTTTTTGTTAAAAATATCCTTTGGGGATGAATAAGGTCCTTTAAGTAAAAATTAATGGAATTTTTATACTGCCTGTCGTTCCTTTCACACTCATAGTCTTGAGAAATATATATGAAGTAGATCTTGCTTATAATATACTTTGCCAAGATTTTACTCTGTTTCAATAGAAGTTTTTTTTTTTTTTTGTGAAACAATTCAATGAACCCATGAGTAAAGTAAACGAGAGTAAGAAAAATATATAAATAGTTAAGGTTAGCTTAAATATGTAATTAAACTTTTCTCTCTATAATTTTATATAGAAAATAGTTCAGTCCTCTAGTCCGCTGTTTTGGAAACTCTCGAAAAAAACACAGATTGTGAATATTTTCTAGGAGAAAATAGTTTTAGTTTTCTAGTCTAATGGAGGACTGCATTCTCACAGCAAATTTTTTTTTGGTAAGGGCCTTGACTGAGTTATCGTTTTCGCTCAAAGTTAAAGTCCATTGAGGGGTTCAACTCATACGTTTTTCACAGATTGTCAAATTAACTTCGGTGAAAAGATAAGTAGCTGTTCTGCAAGTGAGCTTTAGAGAACTAACATTATAACAGATAGCCTATATAAAAAATTGCATAGAAATGTGCCAAGGCTCCTAAATTTATTAGAGGATATGCAAAGGAGTATAATAGCTATAACTAAAAATATTTTTCTTGAAGAATAATCTGAAAAAAAAAATAATATTCAGATAGGTTGCAACTCAAAAGACCAACCTGCAACGCCTAAAAGGCTAGTCTTGGAAATAAGAAATATTTCGTTTAAGTTTATAAAATTAGTGTAAACGTTCCTAAAAGTAGACTATAAAAATACGCTTCTAGTTTGACTCAACACTAAAAGCTGTCGATCTGTTACAAAAAAACTTCAAGTTAAAATACCAGTCTGAACTTTACATCGCCGCCAAAGAAGTGAACTTCAAAAGCTAATTTAAACATTAGTATGAACCCGAAGCCTACTTAAACCAGTTAATACCTTGAAAAAATGATTTTTAAGAGAACTGAAGTTTATGTGCAGATTTCACAAATGAAAGGGTTAGAAGCAAAAGGATTTAAATGAAATTTTTTTGAAAACTTAAGTTTTACCCATGTTTGTATAGTTAAATATACTGTTAATTTTTTGACAAAGAGATCCAGGTCATTTCAAACATTGTAGTGCCAAATATTCGGCGGGCAATAAAAACACTGCCTAGAATTTAAATAGAATTTCCAATAAGTAATAATTTTTAAACTTGAACATCTCGAAAGAATGTCAAGGCTACTTTTGCTTTTAACCCCTTCACATGTTAGTCTGAGCTAATCAAATCAGTGTAAACAAGTAAAGATACCAATTTTAAAAATTATTATTTTTTTCTAATTAGTGATCCAAAGGTTTCACAGATTTCGCAATATAAGCGCCACAGCCCCATAGTGTATGGAGCGTTTTTAATGCTGGGGCTCTACCAGCCATAGATAGCTCGCACACAAATAGTGCTCCACTACTCTCAGCTCCCCACTCCCTACTCTCAGCTCCCCACTCTCACGCTCTTTGTTTTTTTGTTCCTTTCATTCGAGTGTTGCACAGCGCGCGCTCTACACGGCATATTCGGTTTTCATGATTTCTTATTTAACCTTCCGATTTGTAGTCGTCTCTCAACACCAGCAACGTGTGTGCACAGGTGAGTGCGTATGGCTGTGCTTTTATTGTTGTTTCGTATTTTTATTATTTAGAATTTTTGTGCAGTTTTTCTCGTCATCGACAACATCGCTTTCATCGGTTTTCATAACTTCGTGCCGTTCGTGATTTTCAACGTCTCGAGTTCTCGATGTGGCGGCGACTACAACGCGCTGTTTGTGTGACAGATTAAAATTGTTTTTAAGCAAATTTAGGACAGTGAAAAAAGTATTGAATTGTTTAAAGTTTTTACATATTTTACAAAAGATACAAAAGAAATAAAAAAAAACAAATATAAAAGTGAATAAGTGCAATGTATAACAACGGCGTCAATGATACGCGTGCGTGAAAAAAAGTGTATTGAAAATGAAAATGTAAGAAATAATAAAAATTTGACATTACCGTGTTGGGAATAGCGCGCAGTGAAGTGCGGTGTGGGGCTGCCATATAACCTAGTGGGCGCAAAGCGAAAAAGGTAAAAAAAACCAAATAAAGCATTACCGAACCAGGCACAGAACCAATGAAGTACCGTGTAGCAGTTAAAACAGATATGTAAAAGTAGAAAAAAAAAATTTATAAAGCAACTAATTTAGTTAAATACATATGTACTCAAGTGTAGAAAGAATGTTAAAAAAAATTATTATTGAGGTAAAAATGTGATCATGCACATCAATTAATGAATGTTAGAAATAAAAAACACAAAAATTTATGCGAAAAAATTATATCAAATAGCGCAACAGTGCTGTGCATTTGTTCAAATGCAACTGTGCTTATTTTGCTTGCTACGGCATATTTACATACATACAATGTCAAACAACTGCAGGTTACTTAAGTGAATTAAAAACCAACAACCAAATAAAAAAGGTGCAATGTTAAAAATTGAAAAATATCAGTGCAATGAGCGCTGTCACTGACTGCCGCTGCAGGGAACTGTGAGACAAGTTGGCGCTGCTACAGTGGGCCACAACAGCGTTTAACCTAAAAATGTTAGCAGGTTGTGCAGGACAAGAAAGTTTAGGTCGCACTGTAAACTAGAAACAAGGAAAATGCATTCTAAATAAAAATGAAAGATCAAAGAAAATTAAAAAATTTGATGTATTTTTCAAACAAAAAAAAATTGTTTTAAAAATACAAAAATTTTCGGCAATAAATTTTTGTTCAAAATATTATATAAGAGATAAAAATAAAAATTCCGCTAATAACTGTGAAAATAATTTTTAAAGCGAAGATGCTCAACGAACTAAACGATTATGTTATCAAAATGCAACTGGTAACTTTAAAACGGAATCAATCAAAGAAAAGATCTCATTTAAACTGCGCTGGCAATACCTTTTCGAGGCGCGTTCCTTTCTCTCTTTTAAATCAAATCAATTCGTGCAAATATTCACTAGCCGTTTTAAGCACATATTAAAATATTGTTTAAAAATTTTCAGTTTCATTGCATGCTATTGTAATTCGCAACCAGTTTATGAAATATTCCAAAGATATAGTTTATGTTTCCAATCCCAAATGGTGGTTTTTTCACAGCGAAAACGAGGAAGCTAATCCCACGCTAATACCTCAGAGCAGCATCCTTGCGGGTTAGGGGTTTGGAATATGCCCGAGGTAGGCATACCGGTCGTAAGAGGGGACTAATATGCACAAAGGTAATGACGTGCAACCGGATGGCTGATCTACGGATATGATGCCTCTCACCTCTCATCACCCATCTTATCCTTCCTTACGGAAGGAGGGGTGACATGACCTAGAAGGTTTCACTTGTCATAAATCGCTACCACGACAGTCGGTCAGTACCGCAAGGGAGTACCGGAGCGTACCGGGTTCAAATCCGGCCAAGGACTGTTACTTCGACAACACTCCCCAAAAAATTCATGGAGTGTTTTTGTCGTTACCACAACAACCGGATCGTACCGGGATCAAATCCGGCCAAGGACTGTTACTTCGACAACACTCTCCAAAACCTTCGGGGAGTGTTCTTGTCGTTACCACAACACAACAACAACAGCAGCAAGTGCTCGCCCCCAATAAATACATACAAGGTGTAACAGCTACTTTGCACCGCCGTTCTACTCTCTGAACAAATAATAAAATATTATACAGCAATTAAATAAGCTACTAGCCCTCCATAAAATCGAAGCTTAGATAGTGTCAAAAACAGTGAATCAGCCGATTGTAAGTGACGGCATTGACAGCTCACCAACAACATAAAGCTTAGTGTTGTAAAGCTTCGAACACAATACTTCGCCTTGTCAAAATATAAACTCTGTAAATATATGAAACTGAACACAATCAAAACCAAAACGAACTTTCTGCCGCCGCCATTTTGAGACGATAGATTTGTTGCAGTGATGCCAAAGGTGCCATACTTTTTTTTTCTTTTTTTCAAGTTCAAAAAACTTTGATATTTTATTTATTTAAATTTTGGTGAATACTTTAGATCCTACTGAGAGAGAACCTCATTTACTCTCACCTTTGTGATCTTAGTAGTCAAAAAACCCACTACGGAATTGACCTCCTATAACTTTTGACTGATTTTGACTATTCCTGACAGTTATCCGCTGAAAAGTGGGCGTTGCCTTTCAATAAACTCGAAGGGCTTTGATACCCATTTTGTACTAACATATTTTGGGTCACCTTGGTACATATATTGGTTCATAACTTCGAAATTAGGAAAGTTAACGAAACAGAGAATTACTTAAATTTGTGCATTCAATTATATTAAGCAGTTTTTGAGTGATGCGCGAACAAATATACAGGCAAACAGACAAAAATTCTATTTTCTCAATAATGATCCCTCCTATAAATTTTTCTTGATTATCTGCAATGTACAGACATCGACTAGTTACAATTTTGATATATTAAGCGAATAACTTAAAAAAATTGTTTGGATATTTTTTCTTCCATACAAATTGTACAACTATGACAAGCTCTATGTTTATGCTCGCATACTGTAGCGTAGGTACATCACTAACTGCAATGCAAATGTGATAAGCGCATTTTATGGCACCTTTGGTAACTGTAAACTTTACTTCACTTATGATGTTACTTAATTTACATATGTACTAGTATTCATATATGTACATACATACATAAATACATGAGTGTTGGCGACAGTACATAAAAGATTTTTCATAGAGCTTTCAATAGATAAAACGTGGTTGTAGGATTTTTATTATTATTATATTATTCAGTTTGGAAGCCACGCAAAAATTTAATGAGTACAAATCGAGATGAAAGTCAAGGTCAACCAAACAACTACCAACATCCTACAAGTGCATGCCCGGTACGGCATCAAATATAAATGCAACCCACACGCAATCCACAAATGCAGCCCAACACCAACATCATTTGAAGGTGGAAAACGCATTTTAATGGAAAAAAGAAATTTTAATGGACCATCAATATTTTATAGTTGGCTTACATGGGTGGGGTTAATATGGAAGATGTTATTAAAGTAAGCGGATTTGTGTAGTAGAGCATGAGGGGTGTCTTCATCAGTAGTTGCCGTAAAAATTAGCTAAATAGGTTTTGCAAAGAACGCTCCCACATTTTTAGTAGTAAAATTTTAAACGCGATAGTGATGTGACTAAATAAGCTGACAGTCATACAGACCTGATAAATTCCCATTAGAATTGAGTAATCCATTAATTGGGTGCCTCTTACAATCAATAATGATTATCTGAATTGTTTTTGACAGTCGGCAATTACTAATTGATTACCATTGAAAAGAAATAAAAATAACCAAAAATAAATAAATAAAAAACAAAAAAAAAACAAAAAATTATCAAAAGTAATCAAAAACAATTAAACAATTTTATGATATTGTTTTTGATTACTTTTGATTATTTATGTTTTTAAATTTATTAATTTTTTTTTTCATGAATACTTAAATAAATAAAAAATAATCAAAAACAATTACATAATTTTTTTTTTGATTATTCATGTTTTAAATTTATTTTTAATATTTTTTTTTTTATTAGCATGACTATCTTGCCGCTTGTGGTTATGTTTGTATGCAGCAATAGTAAAAAGTAATCAAAAGTAATCAAGCAATCAAAAATATTTAAAAAAAATTGTGCTGATTGTTTTTGATTATTTTTTTAAATAATCCTTATAACCCGAAAACAATGGGTAATCAATAATTTGTTGGCTTTTTCAAAAAATAATCAATCAAACTGGTAATCTTTAAGATTAGTAACCATTACTTAAGAGGTTTTCTCTCAGATAACTTAACATAATTTCTTTCTTTTTACTTTCCTTATATCTTTGGATTTTTTATCTCCTACCTGGGCTTCTTGTTTCGCTTCTCTTTCTTTTTTGTTATCTTCGTTTTTTTGTCTTTTATTTGGTTTATTTTGCTTCTATTTCTCCTCCTGACTTTTCTTTCGTTTTCCCTTTCCTCCTTTAAATTTTATTCGGTGCTAACTTTTGAATTTAAAAAATATTTTAGAAATGTGACCTCGAGTCTGAAACCCCCATTACACGATAACCGATTTTTTATGTTTAGAGATAACCCGTTGATTAAAAAATGGATTTTTAAAGAAAATAATCGATTTTTGTTATTAAATCGATTTTTTACAATCCCTGTTCGAAGTGCATATTAGTTTAAATATTTTATGAGTAATTAGTTCAAGTGAAAATTATTTAAGACTTAAGATTCCAATAACTCACATACAAATTTTCTTTGAATATTTTCGGTTAATTTAAAAACTATGTTCAAAACAAATAAAAGCGATTCAAAAAAGTCGATAATTTTCAATACTCTTAAATATTTTTCATTTATTTAACAACGAAGTTTAAAATTAATAAAATAAATAGTTAAAAACCGAAATGGATATCAAATCGATTATTTTTTCACAACCCTTGAAACTTCCAACTAAGGGGCCTTCGATATTAAAGGGGCGCAGTTGATTGTTTCTTATTACAGCATATAAAAATCCACGAAAAAACTTGACTTTGTGTGCTTATGAAGTTTTTATCTCTTCTATGAGAGCAGTGCTTCCCAACAACAACAACATGAGTCGATGCTCTCTGTGACGCATTACTTAACCTTTGTTATGCTTTCGCGGAAAATCATTAAAAGAAATTAAATCCACATTTACAAGACGCATAACGCCTACGCAGTATTTGCAGTATTTGAGTACCATTCAATTTACCAAACAAGCTTTGCACCAATATGGAATTTTTCCTAAAATTCAATCAAATGGATTCCGTTGAAAATATGTGCATAAATGAATTCCTTTGGTAGAAAACGTACTTTAGGCGGAATGAGGAAGAATATTTTGTAACATTTACCCTTCCTTCAGCTTACTACTTGCCAGAGCTCTCAAATAACTAAATAATAATTGTTATTGAGGAAGAGATAGATAGATAGAAATAGATTTCGCATATCAAATGACTGGTAATCTCTTCAAAATACATTTTCGTTCTCTCTCAATGTGAAACTGATTTCTAATTGTTGTTGTTGTAACCGTAGCTTGAGGCAAGTGATACGGACAGTAGATTGAGTTGCCTTTCTTTACATTTATGCTTTATGAAAACTGAAAATTGAGAAAAAAGTTTTTTGAGGAGCATCCTTGATTTTTAAATAAATAATTGATTAAATCGGATAGTTTTAAATGATTGTTCTTTATAGCATTCTAGAATCTGTAGTCTGTCCAATCGAAAGCCTATCGACATTCAGAATTAAAAAAAAATTTTTATCAGTTTTTAAATTTAATTAAAAAACCAAAAAATTTTAAATTAAATGCAATTTTGCCATAAAATAAGATTAAAATATCACTTTCGAAAATTGTTGATATTTTGAAATATTCTGAAACTGTTCCGTCCGAATAATTACAGTGAAAATTATCCAGGGGGTTCTGTTAATATATTACGACAACTTCTTCAGCTAACAGTCCTAGGCTAATTTAATTTAAAAACACAGACATTATTTTCATAGAAATTTTTTGATGCTATGTTTCCAAGCTTGTGCAAATATTCAAAAAAATCATGGAAATTTAAAAAACGGCATGGGAATTTTCAAATTTTAGGCAACAATTTCAAAATTATTTCTGAGTGAGCATTTTTACAAAGTGGAAGTGTCTAGGCTCATAAAAATATTGCGGATTTTTGGCGACTAATTTTTGACATTATGTTCGGGGTTTTCTTAAATATGAGCTCTTCAAAGTCATTCAAATTGTATGAAATAAAATAAAAATGACCAAATGCAAAAAATCAAAAAAAAAGTTTACAAATTTTCAAACTGTATAGGTATTTTTTCCTTAAAATGTGGGTCACTTTTAAACGTTAAGTAAATGTATTTTTTTTTATTTCCGTTTTATATAAAATTTTACCCCCGTAACTATCATCTAAAAATGGAAAAGAAGAATGTACAAAAACAAAGTCCAACATGCATGATTTACATATAGACAGAATGTCTAAAATATTGTGTATACCGTTGGCAAGATAACAAACAACAATTAGAGGAAAACGTGAATTAAGCAGCTTGCAAAAACTACACGCAGCATAGCCTATGGGTTAGGCAGCTGCGCTGGCAATCAGAGTGAGTGGGTTCGATTCTCCACAAGATCCTCTGAAATAACAAAACCATACGAATTAGTCTGACGAGAAATCGTGGCTGTTTTCGAAATAGTACTATAACTATAGCATGTATATGTTTGTTGCTTTCAATTTTTCCTCTAATCAAAAATAATAATAATTAACTAAGAATTATTATCAACTGGTCTTGAGCTCGTTATACTTACAAAAATATGTAAAAATGAACAGACCGTAAAACCAACAACAAAATAAAATAAAATAAAATAAAATAAAATGAAATGAAATGAAACGAAATGAAATGAAATGAAATAAATAAAATAAAATAAAATAAGAGAAAATAAAATAAAAGAAAACAAAATAAAATATTATAAAAAAAAAAACAAAGTAAACTGAAAGGAAATCAAAATAAAAAGAAACAAAACAAAGTAAAATAAAATAAAATAAAATTAAACTAAATTAAATAAAATCAAATCAAATCAAATAAAATGCAACCAAATAAAATAAACTAAAATAAAATAAAATAAAATATTATTAAAAAAAAAAATAAAATAAAAAAATAAAAAAAAAAAAAACATAATAAAATAAAATAAACTAAAATCAAATAAAATAAAATAAGGTAAAATAAAATTGAAAAAATAAAACAAAATAATAAAAATTTTAAATAAGTTAAAATTAAATAAAAAATTATAAAATATTAAAAAATAAAATAGAATAAAATAAGGTAAAATTAAATGAAATAATATAAAATAAAATATAATAAAATAAAACCAAATATAATCAAATAAAATAAAATACAACAAAATAAAATAAATTAAAGTAAAATGAAATAAAATATAATAAAATAAAACAAAATAAAATAAATAAGGTAAAATAAAATAGTAAAAATGTAAAATAAGTTAAAATAAAAAGGAATAATATAAAATAAAACAAAATAAAATCAAATATAATCAAATAAAGTAAAATAAATTAAAGCAAAATGAAATTAAATCAAATAAAATTTCGATTATAAATATGAAAAGCTGTTATTTATCGGCCGAAATAATAATATATAAGTCTCATAAAGAAACCTTATTTTCAGTAAATATGGAACCTCAATTTTTAGAAACCTTAGAACCTTTTAAGCACTTACTACCAATATTTGCTAATAAAATTTATTTGCTACAATCTTGTTTTTAGTTTCACATCTGTTTTGAGGTTTCAATCTCCAAATATGTTTCTAGTAAATCACTATTACAACGAATTGTGCACAACTTTTGGGTAACCTAAAATATCTGTGATAAAATAAACCCCCGAGCCAAAACACATTCATGTACGTTTTTGTAATTTATTTTCATTACACTTGTGCATAGCCTTTCGAGCGTAAATTAATTGCCCAACAAAACAGGGTATTTTAATACTTGACCGAATTTCAATTAACTACACTAGTCAACTAAGAAAAATCTTTTTTTTTGTGGTGAAACTGTTTATTCAACGAAAGCAAAAAAAAACTCTGAAGGCTTCAAGCATTAAAAAAAAAATAAAAAAATTGATTAGCTTGGAAACTGGATTTTTGAAAAAATTGTGAGCCGAACTCTTCGTTCTTTCTTAAAGGGCAACCAATCGCATTACAGTGTAAGGCGAATGATTAATTCCTTGGTTACATAGTGTACCTCGATATATTAGTTATTTTTTGATGATTTCAAAGAAAATTTATGTGTTTTTTCGCATTGCAGAATGGCCTAGTTGAAATGTTTTCTATTCCGTCAAGAAATTTGTCGGCTTCCTCGCTGAATGCACCTGCCCCATCACCTCATTTTAATTGTAAACAGACAAATCTTCAGAGCAACTAGACGTGACGTCCATAAAACTTTTGGTTTACATACCCGTATCGAATTCTTTTAGTTACAATCAAAAAGGCGTAAAACGTGCGTTTTACATGAAAAATTGTTGAATTTTGAATTTTAGATTTGCTTAAATGCTCAACACATTTCGATTCTATGAAGGACATTTTCTGAAACTTAAGCATGGAAGGATGTACGCTGGTGCAAACAACTATTCGTTGTTGTTGCTAAAAAATATAGGTAGTGATGGAGGTAGAGATAGAGAAGGAGCTGTAGACAAAGATAGAGATACAGAAGCAGATAAGGATAGAGATATAGACAGAGATAGATAATTTAAAAGATATAGGGATAGAGATAAAGGCAGAGATATAGACAGATATAGAGATAGAGGTTAAGATGCAGATAGATGTAGAAAAAGATATACATAGATGAAGATATGTATTTAGATTAAGACTGAGATAGAGATAGAGATAATGTTAGGGGCGCAGATAGAGATAGCAATTGAGCTATCTTTATAATTTTCTTTTTTTGTCAGAAAAGTTTTACGTTTTACGTGATTAAAAAAATTAAGGTAAAATTTTAACTATTATTTCTGACTTTAATGTAATAGATTCAGATCGAGAAAAAACTAGAGATAAATATATTGATAGTGATTGAGACAGCATTAGTAATACAGACAGAGACAATTCCGGCAAAATAATATTCATCACAACTAAAAGCAACGCAAACTTCTTCAGATTTTCCTCATTACAAATATTTAAGAAAAATGTATATCATTTATCATAATTAAGCCAATACAATCCAAAGCCACAATTTTTAGAATTTTTGTCTGTATGTCTATATGATTGAACGCCTAACACTTCAAAAACTGCTGAAAAAATTAAGTAGAGCTTTCGCCGTTGCATTACTAGATGTATAGCTTAAAATTAAAGATTTACCTTATTTAGATAGCTCGACCGGTTTCGTAGTTATCGACCAACGTGTGGACCAGGGTGATCTGAAATGAGTTGATACAATATGAGTAGCACACAGGAAATTGCTGACGAGTGATGCAATAAGCGATGTGATTAAGTTAGACGTCTCAACTGGTTTCGGAGATATAGGGGCTAAAATCGGACTCAGTCTATTACAAGTCCTGAGACGCAACGCAGCGTGGCCGAGTTTCATACAAAAGTATAGATAGTTCTTAGAAAGCTTTTGAATCACTTTTTCTAAGCTTATGCAAAAATTTCTGAAAATTCCAAAAAATGTAGAGTGAACTTGCAAATGTGAGGCGAAATTCCAAAATGAGCGCTGAGTATGTAGTTTTGTTGCTCATTAAATTCTAGTATCCGAAAGTGTAAATCTTTAGACTCTTAACATTTTTGTTGATTTTTGCAAATTTTTTTTTTCTATATGCTGTTTGTGACTTTCTTACACCTGAGCTTGTTATATTTATTCATTTATCTTATTTCCTTAAAAATAATTTTTCTTTATACTTCTTATATTTAATAACATTTTTATACAATCACTCCATTATCCGAAAATTAGTTGTAAGAAGCATAGAGATAGTAAAAATGCGCAAACAAATTTTGCTTTGGATTTTACTTTTATCTTACTCCATGTATCTTTTCTTTGAATTTTACTTAGCTACATTTGCTTTGGTTTTAGCAAAGTATAACAAAACATTGGACGTAAGCTTTTAAGCTACTTAAGTTACATGCTTTCTGCATGAACAAAATTCAATTTGCATGAAAAGCCAATTCGTATAGCGAAAACTAATTTTTTCCTATTATAATATTTATGAAAAAAGGTATTTTTCTAAGTATTTAAGTTAAACTCTTTTAAATTGCAGAATTTAAAAAATATTTTTTTTTTCTTACATGAAAGCTACAGAAGACGTTAGCAATTCAAATTCTCTTTTCTAAAGTTTCTATAAATATTCCTATAAATTAGAAGGCCCAGAACAGTAAGTTTTTGTGAAACTTTTATCGTTTTTATTTTTAGTTTTTTTATTAGTTTTTATTAATTATTTATATAAATTTTATTAACTATCAAAACATTTTATTTGAATATCAAAACAGAATATAATACAAACGTCATAGCTGCTCTTGCAGATCAAATCGGAGGCTGTTAGACTTCTTTATCACCGAAATTTTCTCACGTTCTGTTAATCATTAGGTTATCAGAACAACGGCTCAAACTTATCTTAGGACAAAAGTTTGCGTGTATAAACCTAAGTGGATATTCTTCGTGAGAAAGAGAACTATAAAAAACTTTTCATATTTTCTACTTCTACGGCAAGGACTGAGACTATTCTTCCACATAAAAATTTTGTCTCCACATTTCTGAGATATTAAATAATTTATTTGGTTTACATACACATCCTGAGTCTTTCTCTTATTGACTTATTTCGAGAAATGATCTAAAAATGCCTAGATATGAGACGCCTGCTTGCAACCGCTGCTCTCATTAAATTGATTGGATCCTTAAGTGGGCCGAACTTAGCAATACTCCTCCTACAACTTCGACTTTTGCTACCCCCTTTCCCAGCCAGCTCATTGCAATGTGTACGCAAATAGTTTTCATTTTTCATTGTTTTCCTTGTAATTTATCTCAGAAACAAAAGAATAATCAAAATATAAAAGTTATATTAAGGAAATGTCATGTAAAGAGAACTCATAATAAATACAGAGCTAACGACATTCCTCAGTTGTCACCGTACACTCAAACACACACACAATGAAACCACCATAAAACATTGATGATACTTTATTTGATGATGGGCAACAACTACGGCGTACAAACCATCAGAATTTGAGAACTTCCCACCAAGCATTTCAAATATTGCAATTTCTATTAAAAGTTTGTTCTTGTTAGCACAAAATACTTCGGCAAAAGCCGCAAAATGTAATTAATCAGCTTAGTTGATGCCCAACAAGGGATTTTTGTTTGTTGTTTTTTTCTGTTAAGCTAGTAAAATAGTTTTCTAGTATTTGCACTTCAATGGCAATTTGTTTTCGATTTTGTCACACTTTGTAGGCAATCGAACCTTGAGTTAGGGATGGTGGTGGGAGATCCAGATTTTTGCAATTCAAATTACCTAGTTCAAATGACGTTTGTTGGAGAATAAGCACAAGTCTTTAAAAATATTGCTGTGAGCTTTAAAAACATGGAAAGCCATCTCAAACTGTTAACTATTTTATTAACTAGTCTTAAATTAATCGAAAATGCTAATTAATCGCAATTTGAGAGATTAAAACTTACCGATTGTTCAAAGCGATTTATAGTATACCGATTAATCACATTTCATTTAATCGCTATTTAGTTAATTTGATTTTCCTTAAAACTTATTAGTATTATTTAAAATTTTTTTTTGTAAGCAATAACCGTTCAGGATGATCTGATTAGTTTGAGTCTTTCATTAATCGAAAAAAAAATTTGATTAAAACTTTTTAAGAGAATAATCAAGAAGTCAATAAATGACTACACACCTCAACTAACTAATAGTCAAATTTCGGCTTAAAAAATAAATAGACTTAATTGTTTCGGTGATCGGAGTTATGTGAACTTCATCTTGCTATAACCATCTCTACTTTGAATAGTTGTGTGTGTTTCTTTTACCGTTTCTGTAAATTAGTGAAATGTGCATATATAATTGTATGTGTTTATCAATTTATTTCATGAAATTTCTCATCTAACTTTGAACTTTTTGTCATTGACATAACTAATGGGTATGAGTGTGGTTGGATGGTTTAATGAATATTGCGCAATTCTTCGAAACATTGTTTACGAAGTTTTATTAGATTTGTGTTCTGTAAATTTTCTTTAGCCTCAGTACACGTACACACTCATATATATTAGACCGCACCAAAAAAATAAAAAATTATCTGATTTAATTTTTTAACTAGAAAACTCGAAGAGCTTTGCTGCGTCGCAGAGCTTTTAATAGACTGAACTCGTTTTTAATCATTATATCTCCGACAACAGCTGAGATATGGTACTAAATAATCATATTGTACTAACCCATTTTATATTGCTCCATAACTGCGAAACAAGTCGATTTATCAAAATATGGGATATTTAAGGTTGTAAGTTGGACATCTTGTAATGCAACGCAAAAAGTCCTGCTCAATTCTGTTCAGAGGTTTTTGAGTATTACGCGTTCAAACATACAGACAAAAGTACTAAAAATTGTTGTATTGGCTCCATTGCTGCTGTAAACTTTTCTTGAATATCTGCAATATACAGACAGAATTCTATTATATCTAGAGATATTAATTTTTAGAGATCTAGCATTGCTAGTTTATATTTTTTAAGATTCATTCGTCAGTTGGGCCGTTTTCAAGTAAACACAAATTCTGGAAGGAAATTGTATGGTCTAAAAAGCAGCTGTCAAAACATTTTTTTTTGCTAACTTCAAAAGTTTTTTAAAGCAAAATAATGTTTAACTTCAATTGGCAGTTTTGAAGAAAAAAATTAAGTTAGTCCTTACAAATCTAAACTAGCACCAATATACCTCAAAAAAAAAAATATTAGGGTCCAACCCGTTTCCTTTATTTTTTTCGCCAATCTTCATATAAAAAAATAATATCAATATAATTTTAAAAAAAATTGTTTGTGACCCAGTCTAATGTACATATGCTGCTTTGCTAATGAGTGATCTAGAGTAAAAAAAAAATTGTTGTAAGAAGTTACGTTACTCACATGAATTTTGCAAGCATTCCTCACTTAATTCAATGGCTAACTCAATATCTGTCATAACATATTTGTCTAATAAATAAGAGTTGATTTTTTCGTAAGCACTTAGCTTCAATCAATTTTTTTATCAAACTTTGAAGTTTTCTTTGAAAATCAAATGTAAGCCTGTCGCATGTGAGATGGCAAAACAAATTGTATTCGCTTTTAATTTTTGGTGCTGGCTTATTTTTTTGTTACTTATTTTTTTTTGTATATATTTAATCGAAAGGATGAATAAAAACGGACAAGGTATATATGAGCGAATGTGTTGGGTAGTAGGTTAGCTAATATTAAAATTACCCTTTGAACGCCATGAATGGTAATTGGTCCATTGGATCCCTAAAGCCAGTTTCTGTACAAACTCCCCGCATGGAAAGCATCGATTCGTCTTCTTCCCTCTCCTCTGCCAGACGGGTAGTTCGACAATCTTGGCACTTATTATCTCCTATCACAGACATGGGTAATTCCTGAAAAAACTGATTTCCACCTCATACTGATAGCATCTGCAAGGCATCCACTAGTTTACGACCTCAGTGAAAATGGCTGTAGAAAACTAGTCAATTTTTAGCTTCATTTCCGAGCATTTTAATTTTTACACATTCATATTACCAGCAAAAGGTCTACATATAACTTAACGCAATAATCTTTTTAATCAATTTTATTTTCATATTCGTGCAAGTGACAGATAAAATATGAATCTAGTTAATCCACAACTTTATACAATATTAGTGCTGGGTAATGGCGCACATTTTTCTGCACTCATAACACGAAGCAAGTTCCATGCGTCATGATAGCGCATTTGAGCTATTGCGTATTTATCCGTTTGCTCAAAACATGATGCAAATTTGCAAAAAATTTATCTTTTTCTTGAGGAATTATTTCCTGTAAACTTAAAAAAACTGCGGCAGTTATTCTATTGCACAAAACTCAATTGTAAAGTTACTGCACAGAAATTTAAAATGCCTTTGGTTTCTGCTGGAAAAAACCCTATCAAGTCTGTTCCTTTTCGACCTAGATTGTAGATGGTACGCGTCGTGATGAGCAATATTTCAGCTCACGTATTAGTTGGTAAGAAAAAATATGCTAAACTGTGTTAGCTCATCAATGCCAAATTCGGTGTCCGCGCTTTGCGTCATTGCAGCATTGCGTTACCCAGCACTACAATGTAAACACCGTAGTACAAATACTTTGTACATAAATAAAATACTCACAAGCTTAAAGTACACTTGTGTAAATGCAATTCGTTTGTAAATGCCAATTATTTTGTAAAAATTATGATTAAAGTTGTTGCTGTTATAGTTGTTGCTTTTGAGTTGAGTTGACATCAATTGCAGTACAAAGCAATTTAGCAGTTGACTTGTCACTGCAATGTGCTAGCGCTATGACTGGTTCGTGTCAAACAAATTCATACTCAAGTACAAGTTTAACAATACGCAGCAAAGTGGTAATAAATCACAATTAAATTCTAAAAAAAATTGCATGAGGGGGGGGGGAGAGTTTGTACTGCAGGCTTAGAGAGGAGGGGGTTGAGAATTCGAATGAGTTTATGTGTTATTCGTGTTATCGGGGAAGCGAAGAGCATTTGAGGCTTTCTCAGCTACAAAATAAAATATTAAAATATTTCCTTCAATTTAAATTTTAAACAGAACTGGGTCTTTCCATGTCAAATCGTCACATAGTTGGTATCGACCCCTACCAAATTGTAGAAATATGGTGAAGAGTGTTCTTTTATCATAAAACGAAGTTTTGTCAAAAAAAAAAAAATAAAAAATTTTTTTTCTTGAAGTTACGCAATTTTAAAATTTCACATTCTTTCCTTTTTTTCATGTTAAGTTAAATTTATTTTTTCAATATTTCGGAAACTACTGTTGTTAAATAAATAAGAGAGAACTCAGATATATGAAAAGAATATATGGAAATTTCTAATTTTTAGAAAATTTTCGTTTTTCAAAATCAAACATTAAATCTTGAATCCAAATTTGTTTGTATTATACCTCTGATATATCCAAATATATCCTAATATATTCAGAGGGGTGTGTTTTTTTGTATTTTTTTTTAAGTAGGAATTTTTGAATTTTTTCAAAAAATATTTTTTTTAATTTTTTTAAATTCCCAGTTGATTTCAACTAGTTAAACACAAAATTACCCAATTTTGATAAAGACAATTTTTTTTCCTGCTTAACACTTTTTTTTACTTTTTTGTTATTACATACTAGCACCAAAAAAAAATTTCAGTGCTCAAAAGACTTAAGTTCAAATAATTTTAAAATTGAAAAAATGCATACTTTTCAAAAAAACAAAAAACACCTTTCTGAAATTTTCTGGATATGTTTAGATCAGACTTGTTTAGTAATGTTTATTAATCATAATGATTACAGGTTTTTACTTATAATGAATATTAGGTATTTTTTATTTTGTTTTGTTGTTTTTCCGACAGGGTGAATAATTGATGTATATTGGAACGATTTTCCGTCATCCCTTGTCAAATTTGGTTTTGAGGCAAACCGGTTTCGGCGTTGTGCCATCATCAGCCATCATCAGTGTCGATTTTCGTTCTGGAACGCACAACGCCGAAACCGGTTTGTCTCAAAACCAAATTTGACAAGGGATGACGGAAAATCGTTCCAATATACATCGAATATTAGGTACTTTAAAAAACAATCAAAACCCAATCATGATGTTTTATGATTAAAACAAAAATCCCAAAAAAATTAAAAATAATGAAAAACAATCAAGCAATTTTTTTTGATTACTTTTGATTTTTTTGGATTATTTTTAATTTTAGATTTTTTTTTTTTTTTGATTTTTTTCCAATTCTAATCAATTAATAATTTCCGATTTCTTAGAACAATTAAAATAGCCACAAATGATTGAAAAAGCTTTTTAATGAATTGATTACTTAATTCTAATGGAAATTTAGCAGGTCTGGGTTAGATATATCAGAGGTAAACAAAACAAAAACTTAATAGCTTTGTGACGATTTGATATGAAAAAACTTTTATTAACAAGCCAATATTTAATTTTTTTTTCGAAATGAAAGATATAAATATTCATGAAAAAAAAAATCAAATACAATTACAAAACTTATGGATCAAAAATTGTATGGAAAGATCGTTTTGAAAAGCTTATAACCCAATTTTTTTTAATCAATATCATATTAAATTAAGTAATTAATATTTTGGAACATCCGGATTTTATAACTCGGAGAGCGAGCTTTTCCTATTGAGACACCCTTATATATTCATGATCTATTATCAGGCAATTTATGGCACTGCAATTAAGTTATAACATGTTATGTTCACACGATATGAAATTGAAAACAGCTATTAAAAAAAGTACTTGCGCACCTCCCAATTATTCAAGAAATATTTCTACTTTTAATACTTGTTCGCTTCGTACTCACATAAATAATTACATTCGTGAAAAAAATACTACTTTTACTATTGGCTTCACTAATGCTAAGGAGACATAGCGGCGAACCCTTCGATACCAAGTATTATGCGTTCTTGTAAAAACATTGCTTTGTATTAGTGATGACACGAATATTCTGCAACTATTCGGTATCAACATTTTAATATTTAATCTACTTTTGGTAATTTATGATGAGTTAGAAAACTAACCAAGCCTCAGCCTTGAATTATTGCATACTTTCAGGGGAAATTTAGATCTCACTATGCACCTTTTCTTGAGTTTTGGGCATCTGGTAAAATAATATTCTTAGTTTATAACAAACCGCAAAAAGTGCTTAAGAGGTAGAAATAACTGTCCTATTTGGATGTAGTTGCATACTTTTAGGAGGTTTTTAGACAGTTAACTCCTTCTGCAATAATTGCATACTTTCAAGAGATATTTGTTATTAAAGTTAGAGTTGTATCGTGCTCCAAGCTCAGTTTGCGCTTCTGCCAAGAGCATTGCTGATATTCGGTATACGGCCAAATAACTAGTTATTCGTTGGATCTCTACTTTTTATATATATAATTTTACTGAAGTTTAGTTACTGCTCGATTAGCAGTATGGATATCAAATTAGAGCTCTTGATTTGGGTTTAGAGATAAGGTGGGGGCGTAGCAGTCAGTGCGGTCTATATAAACTACACGATCTTCCATGAGCACTGGTTCAAAGGTTTCAACTAAAAATCTCTTTGAAGTACGCCAGCTTCCCGATTGGGTACTTACTTTTTTAAATACTTTCATTTGCCTCTTCCCACTTCTATTTCGTTTACTAGCCCTTTTCTTTTAATTGCCTTTATTTTATCGCTTCACTTTTAATGCTCAATCGACGACTACAATCTGCAAAAAGAACAACAAAAGCCTCGAATTATGCAATTAAAATGCACAAATGAAATAGCTCCAATGAGAGTGACGTTTTTTGCGAAGAGCACTTACGAGCACTTTTTCTAACTTTGCTGCTTTTTAAATATTTTTTTTTATTGTTTTTGCTTTGTTAACTGAACTTTTTTTTCGTTTTATTTACATTTTTCCATTATGTTGAGTTTTCTGTGCTACTAGGTTTATCATCATTGCACACAAAACCGCGAACATGGCTGGAACTGTAAAAGAGAAAAATCGTAGTAAAAATAGAATAGAATATTTGTATACTCGATTATTATACCCAGATGTGCTTGGTACATAACACGGATTAATTTTGGTAGCATAATGGATGGTGATATCCAACTGCAACCATAAAACAACAACGATTACGTAAAATAAAATAAATCAAAATAAGATAAAATAAAAAAGAATAAAATAAAGTAAAACTAACAAAAACAAACAAAAAATTAAATAAAATGAAAAAAATAAAAAAAACGAAAATAATAAAAAATAAGAAGGAAAAAACAAAGTAAAATAAAGTAAAAAAAAATAATAATAAAAAAAAATATAAAAAAAGTAATTAAAAGAGAGGAAAATTGAACCTATATTATAAAACGATAAAGAAAGAAAGTGAAAGAGGTAAAGTCAATTACTACTATCCCTTTTGAAGTGGCGTAGTAAATTTTTTGAATTCCTCAAAAACGTAGTAAATCTGCTACGATCATGTTAAAGTTGTAGCCCTGGAAATGTCCCTTATTGACCATGGGCGTACCCTGCGAATATTTGCAAAAGACATTTAATTGCATACTAAACTCTTCTTGGTTATTTTTCCAAAACTGCTTGTATATACTTTTTTATTTATTTTATTGTTGCATGTTAGCTCTTTATTGCTTGTTGGGGCATTACATGTTAATAAGATTTTGCTCGTTGCTGCATTGATAAATACATAAATTCATTTGTGTTTGTGTATTAATGTGCAGCGGTTTATGTACACGTTTATCCAAATGTTATACCCGCAAGGCAATAAATGCAGAATGAAGTGGAACACGTTGAAAATTAAATCAGCAACCGATAAATGTTTAAACATTAATTGCTGGCAGTTTTATTTGATCAGGGATGATTCAAAGCGTAGAAGTAGAGTGATTCAATATTTGGAATTTAAACCACGAACACCATTCAGTTTAAAGGCAAAACAGCGGTATTATAAAAATTATCTACTACAAATCCTTGAATTTGATTTAAATACCAAAATCCCGTTCAAATTGTTGGAAAAGGTTGTGTTTTCTGTACTCTTAGTATAAACCTATTAAAAAGGGATGTCTGACCCTAACTACGGGGTTCGAATATCTGAGTATGCTTGATAAAATCTAGCCCCAAAATGGTTTTTGAATTTAATGTCTTAGGCGGCGATGCAAAGTTTTGATTGGGAGTGCAATTTAATAGGGAGTAGATCGACATTTTTATTGATGCAACGAAATAAAAAACTTGTAGCAGAGTATTGTAGTAGAATTTCGGTAATATAGAATTTAGAAAATAGCTGGCTGTAGCAGAATTAGGCAGCATTCGAATCATTTCGGGATGGTTTTTTTTACCTTTGCCAAACCATTTCGGGACTTTTTCATGATCAATTCGGGTTTGGTTTCCGGCCTTTTTGGGATCATTTCGGGACTTTTTCTATATAATTTGTATTGTTTTATGGAACTTTTGGGAATACTTTGGGACTCTTTTCGGGACTATTTTTGAGACTTTCGGGATTGTTTTCAAGACTTCTTCGGGATAATTTTTGGATTGTTGTTGCATCATTTAAGGATCTTTTCAAGCTTGTTTTTGGGACTTTTCAGCCTACATTTGGGATTGTTCCCTTCACGACTTTCGGGAGTCTTTTGGCATCACTTCGGTATTGTTTTTGGAACCCTTTCGACACCATTCGGGATTGTTTTATAGACTTTCTTGGCATAGCTTTGGGACTGTTTTCGGCACCATTTTGGGGCTTCCGTGATAGTTTTCGAGGCTCTTTTGGGATAATTTCTGGATTGTTGTCGCATCATTTCGGGGCTGTTTTTAGGACTTTTTAGCATCAATTCGAGATTTGGGTTTATACTTTTTTCAACTACTCTCTTGAAAATTATCATTATCCCCCTCACTATTAAGCAATAAAAATATTTCGCCTTTATAATTTCCGTACACCTCACCCTCTTTGATTTCGGCCTCAAGTTCTTTTGTTTAAATAAGCCTGACTTTATCAATCACTTGAACTCGGATCCTTGAATACGCTTTTTTCAACATCATTTTTTCTTCTCGTTTCGCGTAACAGGTCACGGTCGCAAGCTAAACCTAAACCCCCAACAGCTAACTGCGTCTGAGACAACAGCATTCCCCAACCTTGTCGTTGCTTGCACATAAAACTCTTCTCTGACGGAAATCTTGAGGTATTTTGTATTCAATTTTGACTCACCGCTTAGCGTTCCTGCACTGCTTCGCACTCATTTTTCGCCATAAGCTCTTACTTGAAAGTGTGCAACTCGATGCTATCAATCAACAATTGCACCTGTAGTTACGTTCATGGTTTTTCATTTTTAACTAGGCTGTCATGTTCATCCCACAACATGTCCTGGACATGTCCGTATATTAACCGGCAAACGAGCGCATAACCACCATCCCCAACAGAGTAGAATTGTTGTAAAACAGAAATTCGAAGCCAAGCACTCGTTCATACAAAGCAATCATCTTACCTTGCGTCCATCAAATCGTCGTCCAATCTGCCATGTTTCTCAACCTCAGTGTTCATATTTTGTCCCGTTTGTGTTGTTGTGTAAACAGGGTGCCAGAAGTGTGTAAGAAACCTTTAGGCGTAGTAATTGTAAGTGTTGTTGGCATTGATTGTGGTGGTATTGGGGGTTAATTGTTGTTGGTGGGTGCTATAGGGATAGTTTTGGTGCTATTGGTGGGCGTTTTGTGGTTGGAGCTGTACGCTCTAAAGGATATTACAATTACAATAATCAGAGCGGTTGTTATGGGGAGTTGTAAAAGTTTCAAATGAACTGTTTACCTTCAGCGCTTGTGTGAGTGTAATGTGTGTAGTTTTTAATTTGATAGAGGACAGGGTGAGCGTTGAGTTGGTTACGCACATTATTGACCATTTAGCTTTACGAAGAGATTCGATGCAGCCATGTGTAAAATTGAAAAACTATTTTGCAAATATTTGACTTATATATCTTGTTTTGAATTTACCATCAAAGAGGAATATAAAACTTACTTACTCGCTATGTTTGAAATATTACCACAGAGGAATCAACTATAAAAGGGAAAGTATCGTCTGACTAGGGTTACAACCTAGCTAAATAAAATCTCAATCAGTTATGGGACTTTCTAAGTCAAATCGTCACATTGTTGGAATCGGCCCTTTCTGATGTGAATAAAATTATTTTAAGAGTTTGCTCTTGTCATAAAACGAAGTTTTGCCTAAGAAAAACAATTTTTTTTTTTTTTCCAAATTACATTTTTTTTTCGAAACTTATGCAAATTCAAAATTTTACTTTTCCAATATTTGGAAGCGGCCCTTTCTGATTTGAATAACATTTTTTGAAGAGGCAAACATTTTGTTTTTTTAATTTAAATTTTTTTTCAATAAAATTTAAAATTTTTTTTTTTCCAAACTCATGCAAATTCAATATTTCGGAAACTGCTGTAGTTTAAAAAATAAACTTTGGCACTTTTATAGGGGGTATTTTTATAAAACAAGAATATTTTGAAAACAAAAGTTTTAGAATTTCTAATTTTAAAAAATTGTTGATCTATCAAAACTGAAAAAAAAATTTAGTTCGCCATTAAATTTTAGATTTATACTTTCGATATATCTAATGGTATCCGGAAATTTTCAGAAAAGTGTTCTTTGCTTTTATCAAAAATATGAAATTTTGTAATTTTACCAAAAAAAAAAATTATGTTGAGCCAAAACTTTTTCAACTTTCTAGTCAATTTCAGTACTCAATTGTGATTACTGATAACTTTTTTTGGTGATGATGGAATGTTAAAACAAAAATTTTTAAAATATATAAGTATATTTTTGTTTTACATTCCACTAGCACCAAAAAAGTGTTTTGGTGATCAAAGTTGATAATTTTGCATTTAAATAATTTAAATATACTAGAAAATTAAAAAGAAAAAAAAAAAAAATTTGGAAAACGTTTAAAATTTTTTGAAAAATAACATAAAGCAGGGTATTTTCAGTAAAATTTCAGGATATCTTTAGGAATATCAGATTTATAACACAAAAAAATTTGAGCTCAAAATTTAATGGCGTACTTAAATTCCTTCGATTTTATATATTAGAAAATTTTCTAAAATTAAAACTTTTAAACTCTTGTTTTTACCTCTCAGTACACCCTCTGAAAGTGCCAAAGTTTATTTTTGTTAGCTACATAAGGTTCAGCAGTATTGACAAAATACACTTTATAAAACCAAAAAGAAAAAAAATGAAATTTTGAATTTTCAATGTAAAAATGTACTTTTTTATGATAAAAGTAAACTCTTCAAAAAATTTTATTTAAAGTAAGGCTTCGATTCCAACTATTTGACGATTTTACATGGAAAGACCCTTATTTAATTGGCGTTGGCCGTTCTATACTCCACTATCTGCCTCGTTTTACCAACTGAAGCCACTTCTAAATATCTGAGGCCACTTTTAAAGACCTGAATCTGAAATCGTTCTTCACTTAGTTTTTTATTTGAAAGGAAGTCTTCCTTCTTACCCTGATTGCATCAGCGAATGCCGATAAGAATATAATCTTCCTGTCGCAGTATTACCATCGTTTCGGCTGGATTAGTCAATAAAACCACTGCGTTTTCATTTATTGAACTATATCGGTATCTGTATAAAGCTCATGCAGCTTATCACTAAATTTTTCTGCGCTACACGCAATTGGTAGCGCAAAGAGGTGCATATATATTTCCCAAGCAGAGCAAGTGTTATACATCTGGACCACACCATAAGTAGTATATTTGTCTGAAGTTGCCTTTTTTATTTATTAGATCCGAGAGGTTCTTTCTAATAGACTTAAAGCTTGAACGGTAGGCTTCGGTCCTTCACGTTAGTTGGCGCGATTGAGTGGAAAGTTGAAATTTCCCGTGTTTTGGGTAAAGCAGATAGGAACTCAACTGTACGACCATACATAAGACTGCTTCAGGATATCACGACATCTTAATATCTAAAGTAGGCCTAGGCTGGCTCAGGGTCTATTGAAGGCTATATGCGGAGCTTTTTTGGGTTCACTAACGCACATATATACCTAATTATCGGCGTTCTGACTAGGAATTGTGCAATTAGAAAACACGTTCGGTAGGGCTCAAAATATTGGAAACGATTCCTTCTTCAGCTTTTCACTTTGGTCTAATCCACTGATATAACCCACTTTAAGTAACTTTATTGAGTTGTTAGCTGTCAGTCCTGGAATGAGCATGCTTACTTTTTTATTCGTAAGCACTTAGCGAGTTATGAATAAAATAACGAAATGAAATTTTTTCTTTATTTAAAATTGTCTTTAAAAATCAAATGTGAAGTTGTCGCTTCGTAGAAAGCAACCTAAATTGCTTGCTTATTATAGCTTCCATGAACATGAAATGGTATTATAACTTTGGTCCGATGTTTGTAAGTATGAGAAGAAGAAGCGATAGACCCACCAATAAGTATACCAAACGATCAGGGCGATGAGCTGAGTCGATTTAGCCATGTCCGTCTGTCTGTTTGTACGCAAACTAGTCCTTCAGTTTTTGAGCAATCTTGATTGGTATGGAGCCGCTATTTTGCATGAGATCAATCATTTGTCGGAATCAGCAAAATCGGAGCAATACAACGCACGATTGTTCCGATAAATGGGGTTTGGGCTATGTATCTTTAAATTAACAGTTCTGCAGAGTTTTTACTAATTGTGAGTAAGGATCTGACACTTAAAACCGTGATGCGTATTCATTAAAGGTATAAAGTCTTCGACACAGTCGAAGACAGTCCTTTCCTTACTTGTTTTTTGTTTGATTTCATTTCAAATTTTTTTTAACAAGCAGGAAAAATCGCCTGATATTTATCTCCGCTTCAAAACACAAACGATTTAGCATTTGTCATTTACGCTAAAACCCCAATTTTCCATTCATCCCATCTATCTTCACAAAAACCTAAAATACCTAGTAATAATTGATTAGCATTTATTACTAGCAGATAATTTGTTGACTGTTTGCAATAACGCAATAATTTCATTAGCACGCTACAACAATATCTACAATAAAAGGTAAACAAATAAAAACGCAAAAAATAAACAATTAAATAGTAGCAGCACTCATATGGCACCCTGCACCACATCGAAGCAATAAAAACGAATGTGGAATGGGAGCGTCAAAGTTAATTAAACCGCGCTACACAAATTCAAACAAATTTATGATAAAAATAGCTATGTGTATACAAAAATATTTATCACAAAAAAATTTGAAGCAATACAAATTTCTTATCTTAATTTATAAGTGATTGCATTTATTACTAGGCAACTTGCTATTAATAACGTATAAATAAGGTGCACTTAATAACGTGTGAATTTATTGAAAATACGTGAGGAAATTCAACTTCTTACTATTTTTAAAGAAAACTTAATAATAACTACAATAGAAACCTTAAGTTGAAAATTGATTTTGGAGTAACCATTAGCTGTTTTTTATTCAGCATTTTGATGCTAGCTTAATTTTTTCTGCTCGCTTAAAAAAATGTTGGCAAGTTCTCATTTGATTTTCAAACGAAATTTTAAATTTCGACGGAAAATTTCATGCTGTTATTTTATTCATAACTGGATATGTGCTTACGAATAAAAAAGGCTATTATATAGTAAGCCTTTGCTCATTCTTCGACTGCTGATTGACCATTCAACGA
This sequence comes from Merzomyia westermanni, assembly GCA_949987695.1. Classification (NCBI taxonomy): domain Eukaryota; kingdom Metazoa; phylum Arthropoda; class Insecta; order Diptera; family Tephritidae; genus Merzomyia; species Merzomyia westermanni. Next base: position 48,609,044 of record OX465290.1, read on the forward strand.
AGTCTCCTAAACTAAGCGAGTACATAATTTCATTTTGTTATTTTATCCACAAGTCGCTAAGTGCTTACGAAAAAAAAATCGGCTACTACCTTATACAGAGATACCATTATTATCACAAGGTTAACTATTGGAACCTTTTTCTTAAAAATAGCATTATTTTAAGCAACATTCATAAATAGTATTTAGCTAGCAGGTACATAAATATGCTACACTCGGTTGGCTTGTTTCATTTACGTTACTGAGTCCACAACTGTATTTATTATTGTTCAAAAAATACCTGACAATAATCCGTGTCAATTTAACTGCGGGCTACAATTTTACTTTGCTATCAAAATAGTATATGCATTTTGTGTTCGTTGCGCCACAATAATAACGTCATTGTAGTAACAGAAATTACAACGCTATTATTGGAACTGCAATAAATCTAAGGCTAATGTCAACCAACAGTGAGAGCTACAATGTGAGGTAAATACAAGAACAATCACTGTGAAACTGCACAACTATAGTTTAGAACCATACCAAAAGTAACTCCCCATTATTAAAGCTATAGACAAATCGGTTGAGGAGTAAAAATAACATCACATATATGAAAGTCTTACTAAATAATAATAATAATCATAGTCATAATAATTATTTATTTTATATTATTCTATTTTATTTTATTTATTTTTTTTTAATTTTTTTTTTATTCCTTTTCATTTAATTTTTTTTTTAAATTTAATTATTTTATTTGATTTTTTTTTTTTGTTTTATTTTAGTTTACTTTATTTTGAGTTTTTCACTTAGTTTCCTCTTTTTATTTTATATTACTTATATTCTACTTTATTTTATTTTATTTCATTTCATTTCATTTTATTTTATTTTATTTAAATTTATTTTATTTTGTTTTTTGTATTTAATTTAATTTAATTTTATTTTATTATATCTTAATTTATTTTGTTTTTTTTTTATTATATTTTAATTTATTTTATTCTATTTTATTGTATTATATTTTATTTTATTTTATTTTATTTTATTTTATTATATTTTTTTTATTTTATTTTATTTTATTTTATCTTATTTTATTTTATTTTATTTTATTTTATTTTATTCTATTTTATTTCATTGTATTTTATTTTATTTTATTTTATATTATTTTATGTTTTATTATTTTATTTTATTTGATCTTATTTTATTTTATATTACTTTATTTTATTTTGTTTAATTTTATTTTATTTTATTTTACATTGTTTTTTGTTATATTATTTTATTTTATTTTGTTTTATTTTATTAAATTCTAATTTTTTTAATTTTATTTTGTTTAATTGTATTTTATTTTATTTTATATTTTTGTATGTTATATTATTTTATTTGATTTTATCTTATTTGATTTTATATTACTTTATTTTATTTTATTTTGTTTATTTTATTTTATTTTATTTCATTTTATTTTATTTTAATATATTTTATTTTGTTTTATTTATTTCATTTCCTTTCAATTTATTTTATTTTATTTGAGTTTTTTCTTTATTATTTCATCACAGGATATTATTATTTTTATTATTTATTCAAAATAATCTGTCCTCTTTGTCCTAGGTTACCGATTGTAATAAGCAATCAATTTATCTTATACATATTTAATGGTCGATATTTCCGTGCTTCTCAAAATATGCTTATAATACAATTTATTTTCACTTTGACGCATGCAGGCCCATACCAACACATGCAAATATGTCTGAGCGCCTGTATTCGCATCCGTTTGCCATTTTTCCTTTTTGCTTCCTTTGACTTTGAGCAGGTAGTTTGTAGTCGTTTGAAGTTTGTCTCATTAAGAATTCTACAAGCGTAAACATCAATTTGAAGCCTAAAGTGTCTTAGTTAACAATGTGTGTGTGTATGGCTGTGTGTGTACTGTACTGCCGATGAGTAAATAGCCAAATTATTTCAAATGAAATTATTTTAATTTAAAATGTTTTTAACAACATTCATGCCTCTTTTTACAACAAACTTACATCTGTAAGTGGGTATATGCAGTAATCTAGGTTATAATCTTCAGCAATCCTTGAGCAGAAAACAAAGGAAATTTACTAAGTATTCCTCAAATTCATATTTTATTTAACAACAATACAAAGCCGTTTACGCATTTGAGCCATAATTTTCCATTATATTTGTGACTTCCCCATCTCTTCTAATAAAACAAAATTAAAACACCAACTGTGTTCTCGAAACTATACTCATAAAAGTCATTGCTCTACGATTCCTTTGTTCTTTCTCCAACTCGCTGGCAAAAGATTGTAGCCGCAACCTTCCGCAAATTGAAGGCATTTTTGTTTTGTTCTTTTTAGATTTTGACGAAGTTCAAAGAGATTACCTTTTTTCTGTTCTGCAAAATAGAGCGCAAATTTATCTGTTGTAACATCAGCTTTATCCAACTAATATGTAATTATTTAGAAAATTTCTAAGCAGCAAGAATCTGAAAACAAAAATAATTTTGTTAAGGAAATTGGTGATTTCATGAGTTCCTTATCGAAATTCAGCTTGGGAAATGTTTATAGTTTTAGCAACCTTTTTTCAGAACAACAAAGTGCTTCTGAAAACTTGTAATCGAATGAGAAAGAAATAATTGGCTACATCCCCTTTTCAACTGAATAATGACAATGAATAAAATGCGCTTGGAGATGACGACCTGAATGCTTTACATTTGTTGGGAAATATTTCCGGACTCTTCTTAGTACTCAATTTAAAAGCAACTGGTTACTGTATTTCTAAAGTTCTTGGGCGACGCTATAACTTTCTAGACTTTAACGATTTTGTATCAACCTGAATCAAATTTTGTAAACAGTCCCACTATGCCCAAAAAAAATTTTATTCGCTATATCTTTGCAACTAAGAACACATCCTTAACAACTATCTAACATTTGGATATACAGACACGATATATAACGAGCAGTGGAAGTAAAATATGTAGGGAGAGAGGGACAAGACACCAATAAAAGGAAATGAAGAATAGAAAAAACAGGAAAACGAATTTGAAGAGTGATAGCAAGAGTAATATAAATAGTGAAGGGGAGAGCTGGACAATATCTGCCGGATCTGGTAGTAAATGCTATATACTTCTACAAAAACTAAAATCCAATTCATTGTATGAGCTAAACGTCAGATCTACTAGACCGATTTCTCAAATTCAAATTTTAGGATGACATACTCGTGCTACACAAGGATATAACGATATTTTGAAATAAAAAATGCAACAAAACTCATGTTTATCAAAGCACAAAATCCAAATGAGTTATATATCTTCGCAGCTGTCTAGTATGTTCTTGGAGATCTTATAAATAAAGGAAGTGTAGCAGGATAGGGTTAGGAAGATCAAGAACAGGGTTAGCGAGAGGCAGCAAGAAGCAAAAGAAGATAGCGGAAAAGGAAGAAAAAGAGGAGCAGAGCAAACGGAAGCGAGAGATCGTTCAATTTTTGGACATAATAACGTCTGCGGAAATGCAAGTTCTAAGTAGCTGTTGGAAAAAACGTTGGAATTATAAACTGAGGGCACAGCAAAACTTTGTGAATATTAATATATAAATATCACAGAGAAAATGATCTGGTTGGTACTTCTATAATCACCGAAAACTAGTTTGTTTTTTTTCATATAAAAACATAGATAGTTCTTTTATAGCAGGGACCGTAACTGTTATGAGTTTTATTATAAATTTATGAGTATTATTATAAAACTCACTAACGATCATTATTTTGAGATTTTTTTTTAATAAAAATCAACAATAACAGGTATCTTCATGTTTTATTTTTTCCGATCGACAATAAAGCTCACGTTTGAGTTTTAATTTTTTGACAAAAATAATACTTATTCCTTGAGCAATAAAAAATTCAAGAATAAAAAATTAAATTTTGAATTTTAATTTTTTTTTCGCGGATCGAAAAACTCAAAAAGCCGCTGTGCCTTTTTGGCAAGTAATTGATCATAAATATTGGTTGGTATAATCTCGTCAACATATGTAGTCAATAATTAAAACATATTTATAGACACGTACATATGTATATGTACATAGGTTAGTATGCAAAAAGGCTGTTTAAACTTTTCGAACTGTGAAAAAATTTAAAACTTAAAATTTAATTTTTATTCTGGAAGGATAAAATACTGCTCAAGGATTAAGTTTTACCTCGATCAAAAAAAAATAAAACTCCAAAAATTATGATTATTTCTGAATAAAAATAAAACACAAGAAAGATTGGTTATATGTAATTTATATAGGTTTCGCTAAAATTTTCTTCAATCAATGCAGATTTCCGTTGAGCATGACGAGACATGCACGTTCATATATGTACTTTAAACTGTCCTCCGATACTGGGAAGACTTTGATTTTTTTCATTAAAGATATAAAAATAATCAACATTATTTTATTTTAATTATTTTCAATTTATTTTATTGTTTACTATTTTATTGTTATCTTTTCTAGCTTATACATTCCTTTCCTTTGCTTCCCTTTCTCTGCCTTTACTGTCCTTCCCTTCACTTTCGTTTAATAAATTTTGTTTTATTTTTCTTATTTATTTTATTTTATTTTCTTTTATATTATTTTATTTCAATTCACACAAACCCAAATACAAAAACAAAACTAACTCCGGTGCAGAATCTTTATGAATAATCAATTATTTTGTTTTTGTAAACACTGTATCATCAATGAAGTTTAGATATTTGCTCATATTTTTTGTTTAATGTCTCTCAGAAGAGCGCTGAGACCGGGCATCGTAGCCAGTGATCAATACAATAAGAAAAACTAAAGCAAAAATTCATGACACGTTTACATACACCCCAACCTAATATAAACGCACTCCGGCAATTTTCTGTCAAAAATGTCTCATACACATACAAATTGTATGAGAGCAACCTAAACTAACCGCACTGCGTAAAAACCTTATTTCCAATTTTTGTTTTGCCTGGCACATCGATTTGACATTTACCCTCAGCTGGCACGTCGGTTCTGTATATGAGAGCTACTCACGCACTCAAATTTATTTGGGTTAAAGCCGAAAAAGTCGTTTATTTTCAAGCGGTAAAAACGCTGTGCGGTTATATTAGGTTGGGCTGTTACACAACAGCGGCTATAATGCGAATACTTTTTTTTCAGTGGTCAACTACTTAATAACTCTTCGCACTCGCACTCGCAGTGAGGGCCGATTACACGAGTAATACAATAACGTGCATAACATGTCTACTCACACAACTACGGCTCTATAGTGTGAATACACGTTTGTCATTTATGTTGGTGTTATTTTTAAATAAATTTTTCTATTTTATAACATTTTTTTTAAGTTTTTTTGATTGACGGCACTGCAGTTTGGCCATATCTATCCATACATATATAATTGTCAGTACCTTAGATATATAGTTGGGCCATAAAAGGGGACAATTTCCATTAACTTGCGCCTTTGTATTATAGATTTTAAGTCAAAATTAAAGAAAATTTAAGAAAGCGAGATTAAAATTTTCAAGAATTTCAAAATTATATCTCAATACGCAATTTTGTAGCCTGTCAAATTCTGGTAAAGTATACGACTCTTAAATATTTTGTTGATTTTTGACAATTTTTTTTCTAGCTGATGACTGTTCCACAATACCATAGCTAAGTGCTTTCTAAGCCGCTGAGACGATCCAGTGTTAGGCTATACATCGTCCAGAAAAAATCCTTCTACCGCAACCATATTAACGAGTTTTTTTTATGTTTTTGCTCCTGAGTAGTACATATTTATAAACTCGTGATTTTGAGAACACATGCATTTTAGCAATATTTTTGAATTCAAATAATGTAAGTAAGTAAAGGTTTGTTTGTATTTCTATTTTGCTATCGTACGTGCATCGCTTTATTTATGACATGCAAGGCGAGCGTCGACTGTCAGATCACACGATATAAAGCGCCACTGCTGCTCATCATATATTTTTTTTACCGTTGTTTTATTATTGTTTATTTAATTCGTTGTTGTTTTTATTTTTTGTTTGTTTTCCTTTCGCAACAAATTACTGTTTTCAGGTCTGTACTTAGCGTAGGGAATGCAAGAGGGGCCCACAGCAGCTAAGTTTACCACGCGGAGCTTTCTGGGCAATCATATGCAAAAAAAAAAACGTCTAAAATTATGCTCTATAACATTTATAAGTGAAGTCAGTTGTGTGTTTACAAGTAGGATATCACGGGAACTTATCCCCCATTGAGCCCATATCAATCCGATATCTGTTTGTCACACAATATTTCATGTCTACCGCTCAAAAAATAATGATTTTAGCTAATGACTAGAGAAAGAAAGCTTAAGTTATACATAATTTTTTCAATATATTTTGCAATAACAACCAAAGCTAATTTTAGTTTCATAAATATACTTTTAAGTCGCTTCAATAATGACCAAACTTAATATATGCTACCAGAAAAATACTGCTGAAGGAGCATATCAGCAAAGTAGAATTGGCATTTCGAAATTCATAACCAAATTAAAAAAAAAAACTGTCAACTATTCGCCCCAGCGCCCAGAAAGTCTGAATCCTGATCTTTCTATTGCTGATAACAAATGTTTACAAGTTTAATTCACGCCGCATTTTACTCACAATTATATACTAGCATATAAAAGTTATATACAGATATTCATAGGCGTAGGCAGGGGCGTTTGCCAAAGGGTATTAGTACCTCAGTTTTAAATATTTTAATCAACAGTGCTCCACTCTGTAGAAAGGTAATAGAAGAATCCTTGAAGTGCAAAGGAAGTACATATGCTGGGTGTATATCTTGCATCGAAATTTCTTCAACTTAAGTCGAAGTTCTTGGAATCCTAGTCAAAGTTTAATTTATTTAATTATCGCGTTCTTATTGGACCATACTCAGATATACTCGTATATAGGAAGATGAAAAGACGGAAATCTGAAAAATGGTGGTGAGTTATTTAAGTACCGTAAGATTTTTGATGCGGGGGTGTCAAAAATTCTTACAGCATTCGATACAAAGTGAAAGCTTATGTTTCCTTCCACGAAGAAATTGAAAGATTAGAAATTCGCTTAGAAGCTTCACTTTTCTCAAAGATAGTTGGCTCTTTAAGCTCTCCATTCATCCAGCATGGAACCTGGTTGTATATTGCAGATTGTGGGCCGTGAGCTCAACTCGTCAAGAAAGCGTTTCTTCAATTTCTTACTCTTCCTGACTATCACCACTGAAAAATTCTGGTCTGAGTCGATGCTAAGGATGGTTATAGGAGGACAAGGTTACCATTCAGCGTCGAGATCTCCCTCGTACTTCTTCCAACAAATCTTTCTGTTTCAGTTTCAGTGAGCGTGCTTCCAAGCGGTT